>QVNW01000628.1:0-246601 GCA_014825475.1 Pseudomyrmex flavicornis | reverse complement strand
AAAAAAAAAAAAAAAAAAAAAAAAGGCACGTTTGAAAGTGCGCGCAAATTAAAGACGAAGAGAAAGTAAGCTTCGCCCGACAAAACAATTGTAGCAATAATACAGCAATTAGCAAGTCGATCTTGCACAAAAGCAGAAGAAAGACGCGACGGAGAAATATTGTGCGTTACAAAGAATTCATTTGCAAGAGAAGATAGAAAATGCTCGCTGTTTTTCGCGAAAGATCCTCTGAGACTTCGCACTCAATTTGCGGTTGCCGTACTTAATGTACTAATATTTTTTTGTATTAATATTTTTTATATCTAAAACACAAAGTTCTCGAGATAATAATAAGATTATGAAATCATCTTGCGGGGAAGCACAATATGACGACGAAAGTTACTTGAAACGCGATGTTCCGGTAGTAAACGGGGAGGAAACTCTCGGATGAATAGAAAGAAAAAAACACACGCAAGTATAAAAGACGCCGAAACGAAATCTCGAAGGCGGAGGCGGAACGGAGGAAGACTAAAGAGAGAGAGAGAGAGAGAGAGAGAGCGAGGAGAGAGCGCGAAATTGTAGGCGAGGACGAGATCATGAATAAATGTTATCCCTGATAAGGGACACTTAATTTACGCGAAACATTAACATTGAATGAACTTTATCTGTATCCCGGAAGTTTGGGCCAAGTTGGCGCTTAAGTAAGATAAGGTTAAAAGTTATTGTTCGCGAAAGAACGATAAAAAAAACAGAGAGAAAAAGAGAGAGACAGAAGGAGAGAGAGAGAGAGAGAGAGAGAAGCGATGGCGAAGCCATGCGAGTGGCCCGGCAGCCCCGCCCTCCGGCGCCTTTGATATTCCACCCCCGATCAGCTGACATGCGCGTCGAGGGTATTTGATAAGGGTGCTCAACCGCCCGTCGCTCTGATCGTGCCGGGCATTGCATATGCATGCGATCGATAGTTGGATATATATATTTTCCGATCGAAGGCGTCTCGTTTATTGGGTCGTGACGACGTGTCGCGATTTACAATATTTATAAAAGTGACCAGATACACTTTAAACTGAATAATAATTTGCGGAATAAAATTCGCCCTCCTTTTCCGAGGGCTGAATTAGGACGAAATTTAGCGGCGGATATATAGGTGTCTATCTATACGTGTGTTCTCGTTTTATGTAAACAATTCCGATCGCGTTTTTCAAGTTGAGTTACACGCGCGTAATTTTTTTTTCTTCGTGCTTTTATTTCTCCGAGTTTTTTTTGGTACATTTGCAAAAATAATCCATGCTATTATTTCGCAAATTAATACAGAGAGGATCGAGTAAATATTTACTGTCACCAGCTAAAATTCACAATGCAAACATATAATACACCCTAATATTGGCTTTGGTCTCTTTATCGCTAGTTTTAATTTGCTCCAATTTACGTGGTTTTTTTATTTGCATTTTTATATGTGCCTAAATTGACCTAATCAAAAAAAAAAAAAATCTTTTTAAAGAAATATTTATTCGAGGTCTTTCGCGTCTCTCGATTATACCATCGTGTCAGAGCTTTCGTATGCCTTTTCTTTGCGAGATAATGGGGACACGCTATATTGCAGGTATATATTAGTTAAACCAATAGTTTCGCGACGAAATTGCCGGCGCGATAAGTCATGCGGTAATATCGCGGACCAGGTCAATAAATCAATTGCCCGTAGCACTTCGAACGGGACATTAGAAATCTGTAAAGTGCCGTGTGGACACAGCTGGACGAGTCCGCGACGATTACCCTCGCAGTACTAACGCGCTATTACACAGTTTTAATATTGACATTACTATCGATTAGCCGCGCACACCGGGTCTCTGGTACCGTCAAATCGTATGTCTGCGAATGCACGTGCTCGCGTTTCCGTCGTCCCCCCCTCTTGACTTCGCAAGACGAGATTAATGCACGGAGAACATCAGTTTGCTGTTAAACAAAATATGTGTGTGCGTGATAAAATTAAGGTTCAAAGCTTAACAGTGTAACATTAAAATCGAACAGAAGAAGAGCAAGTCCTCTCGAACTTTTGTCATTTGAACAATTAATCGTGCACGGCTCTATTAATATCTAATTGAGACAGACAAATAATAAGAGCCATTAAGAGCTTTTCTCTTACGGATGTACGTGCAGAATATTTTTTTAAATTACACACACACACACACTTAATAACTCAAAAATTAATTTTAATTCGAAAATCTATATCGGGTGCTTGATTTGCATCTCGTATAATCCTTCAAAAATAACTTCTTTGTTTCTCAGTGAATTTAATTTGAAAAACCATTGCAAAAAAACAAACATATTTTGTCATTTGTCTATTTAAAATACTCTCCTAGCAGATGTTTTGCTATACTTTCCGATTTCAAGCGTTTATGACGAACTTGTTGTTGCATTAAAATGTGATTTGTATGAGAGGCCGCTAGTCTCTCGCGTGTGTGGGTGCGGCAGAACGAATAGACATTAGACATCACCCTTTCGTCGGCGAGAAGAGAGACGGAGTACCGGCTGTTATAACGCATCGTCGAGCCTATAGAAATAAATCCTACTCTCACGTTATTCCGTACAATACGCAATGGGTCTCTCTTCGCACGAGTGATCTGCCATTACTACCATTCACGCAAGATGCCTCTCTGTGTTTGACCACAAACTGTTTTAATCCCACTGTTACTCGTATTTGCGTTTTCAAATCGTTGAACAGGTTGTATGCGTCCGCACGTGAAAACGCGCACTCGTTATGTGTGTATTTTGTGCCCGTAAGTGGCAATTGGCCGATCAATTGCCGGAAAAACTTTTTTTTGAGTCGCCGAAAAATATATCAGCGGGTTATCTCGCGGGGTGTCTATTGTAAATTTACCTCGCGCGCGCGCGCGCGCTAGATGCACATGTGTTTCTTCGCGTACTTCGAAGTTTTACTTCCGATCGAACCGGATTCATTTTTTTTTTTTTTTTTCAATAAGTTAACTGCAGCAGAAAAAAACTCCCCGCACTGTGTGTGTGTGTGTGTGTGGAGTTATAATAAACAGAAAAGGGTTCGACAGAGTTTTATTGTGACGAGTTTTGGAAAGAGAACGAGACTTTATAGACGAGATAATGTTATTCGACCGGTTCTCAAAAATTTTTTTATTTCACGCCTTACTCGTGACTGATGAGATTTCATCAAATTGACGATAATAATGAGACCTCGTTATTTTGTATTTCACAAATGCTCGCGTAAAAAAGAAATATCGAATACTCTCTCACCTTACGTGTGATTTTTCACGATGATTTCAGCGACATCGTTAACGGATTAATAATAATTACAAAAATAACTTTAATAGATAGATCGAGCTTTTAAGAAAGGAAGAGAGGGAGACATAATTACCGACGTTTTTGCGTGATTTTGCGATTTTTCTGAAAGTCTCTTTGAGCACCCGATGAAATATTCATTCAGAGCCGAGCGCCATTTATTGCAATTATCGTCTATGAAGATCGCAATTATTTTTGCGTCAACGATCACGTCGGACTGAATTTTTCCCGGCCGAAAATTTCGCCGGGCCCCGATGTCTCTAAGTGTCCTTACGATCTTTGCTTTACCCAATATCTTCTTGGCTCCGCGCGGTCCTTCTACTGCGACGTTTAGCTTTCCTCTCTCTTTCTCTCTGTCTTTCTCTTCCTTTCTTTCTCTCTCTTACTCTCTCTTGCTCTGTGTATGGTGGGGGTACTTTTATTAAAACTCCCGTCAATAGTGTGCGGTGAGGAGGAGCAGGGAGACTCCTACTACAGGACGAGGCTTGCGCTTTATACAATGCTACAGCACAGCCTAGAGCCCAAGGACTGAAAGAGACTCGCAGAAATATCCGCGCGTCTCTCTCGCAATTTTCCTACGATTTTTCCCGCCATCCTCGTTTTTTTTTTTTTTCCAGCACTTTCGCGACCGAATTTATTTCCGCGTAAGCGAGCGGGCCGATCGTGTTTCGCGCGATGATCAGTGAAATTAGTATAATATATGAAAAAAACCAGAGGATAATTATGTAATAATTAAAATAATAATTTGAAAATTGTAGGTTTTTTAATTTGTTGAGATACGCGCAACTTTTTTCATGTAGAAAAATGCCCCGTTTAAATCGCACTTTAAAATCTTGCGCTTTTAAATAGTGCGATGAGTTTTTACGTTTTAAAATTCTCGTTTAATTTTTTTCTTCTTTTTCCAAATGTTTTCCAAAATATTTTGAAAATATTTGAATTACTTTAAATCCGTGAAAATCGCTATTTCCTCTATGATTGATTTTTTATTAGCGTTCGTGGGATTTACATGGGCGCAACGAAAATATTATTAAAGACCGCGCACATGCGTTATTCCACGTCCGTTTCCGCGTTATGAGGCATGCCCGTGACGAACGAAGACGGCAAGACGTATATTTTATACGCTCTCCTTGTCTGGTTTTTAATTAAAGTTTGTAGGATACTCGAAGAGGGATAAAAGCTCAGACGTTGATCCTCTTACACATCGACTGACATAGCGCTCGAAAAGAACCGAGATACTCTTGTAGTTTATCCCGCGCGTTAACAGCTTTTTAAGCAAACCTCATTTCTGAGAAAAGTCGGGAGGGAAAGAAAAAACGCATTTCCGAAAATAAATATCGCTCGTTTTGGTGATTTATTTAATTAATCGAAGGACAGGATTTCTATAAACGCGCTCACACCGACATACGATTCGAATTAACGTGATTCTCAGTTTATATTTCCCCGTCCTCTTAATTTCGAACATCTTCAATAAGCGAATCTCACGTAATTTTTCTTTCTCTCGTCAGTTTATTTAAAAAATTCTTTTACATTTTGCTTCGCGTTTCAACACGAATCGTCGTGAGTCGCAAAAGCTTTCTCGGAGACGAGAGGAATTTCGCACGTTTTCTCAGAATTTCTGGAAACTTATGGAAATATAAATCCTCCTTTTTTTTGAGCAGATGACCTGTCGTCATTTTCTCAGTTTTTGAGATGAAAGAGTCCCACGTTGTAATATTTCTTCGGAGTGTGCTGATTAAAATTTATCTCGCGGCTGTACCTTTCTTTTTTTTGACAATACCGTCGCGCGTGTGTCGCGAATAAATATATATCACACGCGCTCTTCCTTAGAATTTTATTTTCCTCCTCTCTCTCTCTTTTTCCCTCCTAAGAATCTACGTACACAAAAGGAAGGCTGAAGGCGTACACGTGACCAACCACCGTGGACCTCACGCATGCCCCGTTTAATACCACAGCTTGACGGCTTGGTTGGTATGTGGGGGGTAGGTAGGTATATTGGCGCCTGCCGTTAAGCTCATGTTGATCCCTTGTACCAAGCTAGAGCCCCTTTATCCGCAGCGATTTGGAGCGCCGATAAAAGCCGCCATATTGTTGTCATCTCCGTTTACAAAAAAGGGGTAATAAACATGAACTACGTAAATACGTAATTTCGCGATAAGTTTCCTCGTAACGACGCAAAAATATGTTCGAAATGTTCAATGCTCGAAAATTGCGTCTTTCATTTCTTGAATATTCTTTTTTCCTGTGTTTTTTTTTTTTGTTTTTCTATAATACTTCCCGAATTTTAATGCACTTTTTTTGCGAAAAAAAAAGATTTCAATTAAATGCACGCAACAATCTTAGAAGTAGTGTTTATTAGTTCGCAACACAAGGAACTCCAACATATGTCAGTGTTTTGACAATGATAACGCATAATCGGCAATACTTTCCATCTCCTGAGAACAGAGGGCTGTCCATACAGCGTTATCATTGTCCGTTTCTATAAAGATATGAAAACGCGGCGACGTTATTAATTAAACCCGGGGAGCGGTTCTGATAGCGCGCGAGAGCACGTCGATATAACTTGTCAATAGAAACTTCGGAATATCATTGTATTTTTATACGAAATTGTACGCAGGAGAAATCACATCGCAGCTAAATTACAGTTATTTTCTCTATAATTGTTAATTTCGTCGCGTAAAATACTCGCGTGATTAAGTAACAAATTTTATTTATTACAGTTAAAAATAATTTATAAAATAACGAAGTAAAATACAAATAAAATTTTCATTGAAACATTTATCACTCGTAAAGAAATAAATTTTATTTTTATTCGTTCTTCGAATGTATTCCGAATGTCACTGATTTTTTTTTTTTTTTTTTTTAATAGGCGATGTTTAATTTCGAGAGTTAATAGAAAATTAATTTAAAAAAAGTATATGTAATTAAATTACGTGTTCTTTTTAATGCGTTTTGCATAAGCGCGACGTTTTTTTTCGTTAGCCGCATTGTGTTACTTCTTGTTGATAGAATAATCAAGTATGCGTTAACGATTGTAAAGCCGCGTGTGTCAGCTTGATGTATCGATAATAAAGCCGTCAGCATCCTTCGTAGGCGGGAATGGAAGATGTGAAGGTGACACCCCGGTGGTGGCTTTTCACTATAACGTGCCCGGTGTAGAAGCGCTAAAGACTTCGACACGCGCACCAGTCGTTATACTTCGTCGCGCATAAATAATTAATGACCATTTACCAGAGCGGTTATAAATGCGGCTTGCGTCCCGCATTTAAGTGAGAATGACCTCGGCACGGTGGGAAATATTCACGCGTACTAAGCAACGCTCGAAGCGACGTTTCGTCACCGACAAAGAAGTCTTTTGCCACACATGTGCGACGCGCACACAAAACTTTGATGATTTAAGTAACTTGCGTGTGAGAAATGAATCAAAGATAGAAAATGTTGGATTAAATTATTAGGGCACATATTTTTTATTTATTCAAATTGTACGTAAGGGAGGAAAAAGGTAAAAAGTTCAGTTTCTAAAAATGTTATTTTTATCTGCGGGAGCGATACGGCGTGAGCACGTAAAATGTTAATATTTTCCTTGAAAAAATTTGTCCGTCATGGTCTGACATTTGTGTGGGACGAATTTCGTGCACATTACGGCGATAAAATTCTCCCACACGCGCTCTCTCGACCGGGCGGATCACGGGTAACGGCATTTCATGTTCCGCATGAAATAAATATCGAATTGAATTTGTTATGAAGGCAGCCGGGCGTGTGTGTCGCGGATTGTGTTTATCGTGCCTGTTGATCTGGTTTTCGGGGAGAGAGTACACGATTGACTTGTAGCCAGGAAGAGAAAGAGAGAGAGAGAGAGAGAGAGAGAGGACGCACGCCGCACCGCGACAAATAATTTTCTGTTTTCTACGCGGCTAAATTATCAGGTCGCTTCATAATGAATATCGAATTGTTCGACCGTAAGATTTAAATGGAGCGTGGAGAACAAAGAGACTTATATTTAAAATAAGATTTGTCGTACAGAATCGACGTGTTTTTCTGACGATCAAATATAAAATATAAGAGAAAAATATATAAAATTTAAAAACTTGTCGCAAACACACTCTTTTCTCTCTTTTTCTCTCATACACACAACATAAGATATTTATTAAAAATGACAGGTCTTCAAAATGATACAAAACGGTATATGATGGCACGCGTGAATCAATAAAACCGGGGGCGCGATATATATACCGGTTGAGAGCTTTTCGATACACGTGCGAGCGTTTGACCATCTCCGAGACTCCCTGCTGCTGTTTCTCCGCGATCGTCCGTACGGGTCCCCTCCGGGGGACCAAGGTGTGTACGTCGCATGAGCCGCAGTCACGTGGCTGTCACGTGCCAGGGATTACTAATTATGCCCCAAGAACGGTCATAATATCCTGAACCCAGTGGGCACGCTGCATAGATACAGTTAATATCTGCTACGGCAAACATCGCCGCCATTCACGTCTCAGTCGTATGAATAAAATTTCTTGCCCGCGGCACCAAAGTCGTGGATATTTGATTTTCGCACGTAAGAAACGGAGGATTTACGGAGGGAAACTTTAAAGAAACTCTCGAGGAAACCTGCGAATTCGGATTTGCACCGCGATGTTTATCGCGAGCGAGAAGATCCTCCGATCTCGAGAAGATCGAAAAAGTAAAATCGAAGATCGCCGAAAAATGTTTTGACTCATCGGCGAAATATTATTCAAACGCGTTTAATTAACTTAAATTAATCCCCGCGCGAAATTATTCGAGGCAAAAAATATCGCGTTATTTATATTTGTATCCCGAGTTTCAGAGTTGAAGGAGAAATTGTTTCAATGTTTTCAAATGTATGAAATAATTATTTTCGGTAATTAATGATAAAATGTAATTGTTCAAATGGTTCCGCGTTTTTTTTGTTTTTTGTTTTTTTTGAATTTTTCCTTCACGGAAAATATTTCTCACTGCGAAATATATGGTTTGCCGGAATATCTCTTGAACACATGAACGGTTGCCGATATTTTTCGCAATTGTGCTCGTGAGGCACAATTGTTTTTTTTCGTCAGCGGCTTTGTTTAAAACGTCCGTTGCAACACATCGCAACAGTACACATTATCTCGCGAAAATTTTTTTTTTTTTTTTTTTTTTTACAAACAGCACGGTTCATGAAAAATCGCCTACCGCTCGATCTCGCAGTTTACGTAACGCGTACGCGGACCGGATATGAATCGAGAGCGTGCGAGGAACCTGGCGTGATCTCGGCAAAGAATAATATTTGTATACTGCTTTCCCACATATTTGAATGTCGCCTATCGGGAGAATCGAGTTTTCTATTTATCGTTTTTTTTTGTTTTTCACAATCGTTTTTTTCCTCGAATACAATGCGGCGCGACATTATGTACAGAGGAGGCGTATTATCCATCGCGCAAAAAAAGAGAATTCGCAATTTCGCGCGCATTCAAATTAATACGTCAGAAAATTTCGGACTAAATGAGCTTCGTGTGTGTTGGCCACGAGAGATTCTCACATTTCTTTTGATATCGTCAAAATGCGAATTTTATATTTCCTCGTCGTTGCGTTGCGCGGCTGAACGGTGGTTTGCGGGAATCGACTTCGCCGGACCAATCTGTCGATTTTGGCTCGGATTTCCCATGGACTGCGGCTCTGGTCGATGCCACGTGACTTGTGTCAATAGGACGCACTCTGATTGATACCCGTCGGCTGGCAAACGGTCGCGACGTCTTTCCGTGCTCGCCGCAGCGTCGCAAACGCGCGCGCGAAAGAGAGAGAGAGAGAGAGAGAGGAAGAGAAATGAGTATTTGCAAAGTGGCCGAGTTTCCGAAATTGGCGACGACGCGAACGCCGAGAAAACAGGGGGAGGAACGTACGAGAACCTGGGAATATTTTCCCGAGCAAATAAATGCGGCGGAGTGTGCGGATGAGAATTTACGCAGCGCGGAATGAAATGCCGTCGGGATCGGCAAAATAGTAAATTTGGGAGCTGCGGACTGAGTTAATGTAGCGTCTTGCGTGTTAAATGTAAAATTACAGCGATCAAAAACTACTTAATTATTTAAAACGTAAAATAGTTTTTTATATTCACGTAGGTTTCAAAAAAAAAAAAAAAAAGATTCTGACTGACATTAGATGTTTTAAAAAAATAACGAATTTGAACAAGCTGCAATACAATCGGAAAAAAGATTCTTGCAGATTGGATTCCTAACTATCTGAAGTGCTTATAAGTACTTTGGGCTGATTGAAGGCCAGATTTTTAGTTCGATAAATCGATAAATCTCGACTGAAAGACACCGACCCGGAAAAATCCAAATGTGGACTCGAACTCGGGACTTCTCCCTACTCGCAGCCCTTGCACTCAGGCCGGCTCAAAACGTACATATACTTCTCTCAATTTGAAGAGTCAATTTGGATTTTCAAATAATTCACTTTTAGCAGAATCAAATCTCTCCCAAAGAAAAGTCATCCTTTTGAAACGCTTCCCTTCCCTTTTCTCTTTCTCTCATTTAATTAAGAGAATTACAATTAAACTTCCTGTATATTTCCGTGTCATCCGATGCAATCCGCGCTCCGCACGGATGATTCTCAGCCGCGTACAAAAACAGGTTAATCCAAGTATCTAGCAATTATCTCTCATCGGCAATCGCTCGCGAAGCGATTCGCGACGCATCTCGCGTTGCCATCGACAAGTTCCTATTTCTCCCAGAGAGAAATAGAAAAAGGTGGCAACGGGGGAGAGGAAGGGAAATAGGTGTATGAATAACAGGGTGGCGTATGATCGGCGGGCGAGCGATCGCCGATCGTGTAATGTCACACGGCGCTCCCGCACGTGACGACACGTGCCGACACGACGCTCTCTCCGTCCGATCTCTTCGCGAGCGCGATGCTCAAGCGTGCGGAAAATCGCTCTTTGAAGTCCCGAAATTCGCTGTTAATCGCGATCTAACGCTCACCTACCTATACGCGAGAAAGACGGCGCGCGGCCGAATATATTTTTTTTTTTTCAGCGGAAGTCGAGCGGAGGGTGAATCTCCCCCCTCCCCGAATCAAAATCTCTTTACAGAGAGACAAAAAAACGCGAAATCGGTGGGAGATCGAAGGAGGAGGGAGAAGAGAAGAGAAACACAACCGGGAGGGTTAGTGGTGGAAATGGGGGTGGGATGAAGTAATTGTTTGCCAAGCGTCTATATTGCGCGTTCGGCTGGTGTATCGGGGAAATACCGCGCGGCGACATTGTATAATCGATCACGGCGATTCTCTCATCTCTCTCTCTCTCTCTCTCTCTCTCGGAATAATTCTTCATCCCGTGTTGCGCGGAAGAGCCGATTTTCTGGACTTGAGAAAAAGAACTACACGCGCGCGTTGAATACGCGATGATAATTCCACGTAATATGCGCCGGACGTCGTCGGGAAATTTTCAGGAATAACAAACAAAATATATCCTTTAAGCTTTGTATATTTATTTATATATATATATATATATATATATATCCGCGCGGCGCGTATAAAACGCAATCTCTGTCGTCAGGTGCGCCCTTCGCGCGGAATATTTACTCTTCCGAGCGATATGAATAGTTATTATGATAAATAGCAATACGCCGACTCGGCGGGGCTCGCGTGTGTAACTCCCGTAGGATCAGGCGTTCGCGTTCATTTCTCAAGAAAACCGCCTGAGAGCGAGGAAAAAAATGTTCTCTCTTCTTCGATTTGAATTTACAATCGACCGAGGCGCGGCTGTGCGAAAAGAAGCGCGGCTTCTCGTAGCGGAAGATATGAATATTTATAAACAAGCAATAGTTTGATATTCCCCGACAATTTGCTAGTATCGCGATAACGAATGTTGAAAAAAAAAAGCCACAAGTCCGAATACTCGTCTTTTTCAGATTTCGTTGACGGTGTATTTTATTTCGCAGAAGTTTCAATCATTGCGATCTATTTATGCTTGAAAATTTCATTTCATAAAAATGATGAGAAAAAACATTTTACGCGCGATAATTTTTCTTCGAATTACGCGACGCCGCGTGCTGCAGGTTTATTTTCGCGTTATTGTCCAGGTGGAAACCGGAGGATAGCACCCCGATTCGTGGAATACGGGGGCGAATTCGGTTTGAACTTCGGAGCCGTTTGCGTGATGCGGGGGCGGGTTCCTTTATTGAACCGTGCGATGCCAAAGCCCGAATGCCAAAGAGTAGCGGGATCGAAGGAACGTACGAACGAACCCTCCTTGGTCCCTCTCTCTCTCTCTGCAGCATCTCTCAATGCCGGGTAACAGGGACGCATTCCAGGGAGGCGCGCAGCTGCTTTCAACTTTGCCTCGCGTCCTGAAGCCGCGTTTCAGCTATACGTTTTCCATACAGCAGTGGCGGATTGTCGATGACGCGAAACGCCCTTCCTTTGGTGTCAGAATTTCGCGTTTACCCAACACATATCTCACGACATTGTACAACAATTGTTGTTGATTTTTTAAAAAATTGCTAGATGTCATTTTGATTTCTATTTACTCAGTGCTAATTCTTTAGAGATTTTTATGATTTCACAAATTACTTTTGTTATTTAAGAGCTTGGCGCGTTGGTTACGTAACGCTTGTATAAGAGAATTATTTAAAATAAATGTAATTTATTTTAAATTAATCAGTAAGAGGAAGAGGGAGAGGTTTTTTTCTATCGACTAGAATCTGTCATTGAAAACAACATTCTGTCTTGCATTTTATTTTCTTGAATTTCTTGCGCGCGCGGAAAAGCTCTGAGCTTGCTCTGAGGCCCTCTTTGAGTTTTCTCCGCCACTGCGTACACACCACCGGCGTTTCTCGTTTCGCTCTCTCTCTCTCTCTCTCTCTCTCTCTCGTACGCTCTTCCCTGCGCTGCATTCCTAACAAAGTAGTCATCACGCATTCCTGGGACGCAATCGTGAACTTCCACCCTCGTTAGCAAAAGATGGATTCGCGCGCTAAAAGAGGACACGTTATTAGAATTCATTCCGCGATCGTCATCGACGTCGTTTGGATTCCGTCGAATTTCGCGAAGCGACGCCGCCGTTCCGATTGTTTTTCGCGTCGCGCGGTTCCCATACAGATTTACTTACAGAAAGAAATCTTTTTTTTTTTTTATAAACGCCTTTTTCCTCGCTCGTTTAGAAGAAAACGAAAATCCAACTCTTTGTCATTTAATCGCGGCACGAGGGGAGGTAGGTACGAAGAGGAGGGGTCGCATTTCGTGAAAAGAATTCCGGTGGTGCACGCCGCGACGTGCGGGAAACAAAAGCGTCAAGACTTCGCTATCGCGTATTACGATGCGGCGACACCCTCTCCATGCGTGACCAAAGGGTGTTTTAGCCGGCCCGTGCGGGCGGGGAATTCCACCTCCCTCGCGCGAGGTGCATAATGCCGTATCGGCATAATTACACGGATGGCGTTAGTGTCACATCCCGAACAATATGCCCGAGGGGGAGAGACGTCGGTTTACATGTGCACCTGCAAGAGAGAATCATAATTCATCGCCCGAGGACTACCCCGCGACTTTTGTGCCGTTACGTGCCGTGAAATGGAACGGGTCATCGGGCATCCCTAATTTTGCCATTGTGCGTAGTGGATAAGGGATCCGCTCGATCTCGTCGGGGATCAAGACTCGGCCTACATCTGGAACGTCGCGGCTTTAACTCTCCCGAATCTCTAGACGACAGTGCTCTGTCAACGTAAGCTATTGCGTGTTAAATTTAAAGCGCCTGTTCTCTCGGCGCGAGTTTAATATTAAACCAATAAGTACGTGCGCAACGTGATGACTTCAATTACGTGACAATGTGAAGAAAATACGCGCGTAATTTCAATAGTATTCAATTTTAAAGACGCGTATCTCCGTAGGGATTTCAAAAAAATTTCTCGATTATTCGCACGCGCGCGCGAGCAATTAAAGATTTTCCTCTTGAGATGTAAGTTTATTAATTCGCAGAGACTTGTTTCGAGATTTTGTCGACTGTATCGAGATTTCTGCGACCCCACACACAGAGCGATCTATCGATTCCTCTGCGACGTATGTTCGCCGTCGCGCACGCGATTAAGCGAGATTGAATACTAACCGGACTGGCCCGAGCACGAGGGAGGGGACAGACCCCCTTCGGACTGCACGTGTTCCCCAGAATACTTTGCATCACCATTACCGCCAACTTGATGCCCCTTTGTATCGCGCATCCGAGGGGGGGCATGCCTCGTAGTTTCGTTCCCAACTAGGCGTATCATTGGGGGATTCGTAACGCGCTCACAGGAACAGAGAGACAAAGAGACCTATATAGGCTTTTATTTGGCAAACATCGCCGATAGACGGCCCGTACAAAGGACCGCATTGTCGCATATTTACGCGGACTGACAAACGGCCAAATACTCGGTGCGCGCGGCAGCGACTTTCGGGGCGAAAAAATATGTCCCGGAGGCAACCTAGCGCGTTCGAAAGTGGCATCGGTTATTAGCCCCATCCGCGGGGACAAAAGTGGCGCATGTCAAAAGCGAAAAGAGAGAGACGCTGGTTCGTTCGCTGTGCTACATACAGGCTCGTTAGCTGCGAGCAAAAGTTTCGTGTCAATATAATAGCACTTCTCCGTGCTCGCTTCTATCTGCCTTCTCGTTTCGCCTTTGAGATTCTTGATTCGCATTATCGCAGATATAAAATCTCCTAATATAGTTGTTGTGAAAAATAATTTAATTAATATCTTTGCTAAGATTTTAAACAAATGCGAAATATACGAGCACTCTTAGAAATAAATTAAAATAGACGAGATGGAATGAAAATTCTGTAGTGCAAAAAATATCAGAGCTGCCACAAAACGTAACTCGTTCCTAATTTTTTCCCCTTTCTCTCTCTCTCTCTCTCTCTCTCTCTCTTTCTTTCTCTCTATGAACTTGTTTCAAATTGATCTAGCACCCCTGTTTCACCTGATCGCCCGTCGAAAAAAAGATCCCGGCGGCGCCCGAGATCGATGTCCACCGGGATATACGTCACTGAATCCGGCCAGCCTGGGATATTGATCCCTGGGCCGCATCGCCGCCGGTTGAGCACCCTCGGTGTCGTTTTACCCCACCAGCGAGAACGGGGCAAGGGCGGTTCCTAGCGACGCCAATCGCGCCTCCACCGCCGGCTTCGCGGACGACTTCCACGGGGGATGAACCCGCCCTCTTCACTCTCGCGTCGATGCCTCGTCTATCTCCAATGACGGAGACGAGACACGGGGATAGAGGAAGCTGCGCTCCGTGTGGGGGGACGGGGTACATTTGCGATGGGGGCGGCGGGGGAGGATGATTTTCGCTGTCGACCAAGTCGGTCCGTTTCGTCAAAAAAGCGACGGAGCTCGTGCTGACGACACGTAACGGGGGGAACCTGTCACATATATATATACGGAGTGTGCGTTTCCGAGTCGCCGATATACCGGAGATGAGTTGAGGAACTTGAGGAAGAAGAGGTTGCGTTCAAGAACGTCGTCTTTGTGCGTGTCCGTCATGCAGCCGCGCAGCCGTGACGTCTCGCGTCCCGCGATCGTTCGGGAAGAAAGTCGTCGCTTGACACCCGCGTGCAACAGCAGCTCGTCATGAGATTCGGATAAAATCATCATCCGTATCGATGAACCGTCGAGAGAATTAATTGGTATCGTCGTTGAAGTTCTTCCTTCAACCGCGTTTTCTGTTCCGCTGCGATCTGTTCGCGGGGCGCGAAAATTCGTTCGATTATCGAATCACGGGAAGATAAGATCGATCGCGGGGGGTGTAAGTGACGTGGACTAATTTTGCACGACAGTGTTCACTCGCGAAATTCTCGCGAAACGCTTGTGGTGGGATGTGAAATCGAGAGAAAAAAATATAATATTGCAAATTCGCTAATTGGTAATTTGGAAGAAACCGAAACGAAAACCGAACGAAAGTGAAACGCGGATGTTGTCCTCGCGAGAACGTCCCGTCGAATATTGAAAAGAAATGAATTGATGTCAATGAAAGAGGAGAAATTCTCTTTTTTTTTCTCGAGAACGGAAGGTTTTTCCTCGGGAAGGTCCAATCTCTTTGTTAGAGTTTAAGAATTTTATCATCTGGACACTACACTAGAGTATGTGATCCTCGAGTGTGTGTTGTCCAACGCTTTTCAACGATAAAAAAAACTTTAGCAAAGACTACTGTGCGCGCGTGTGTGTTTGTTTCCGCGGAAAGACACCATGTTGGAATTCTATCCTCCGGCGTCTGGTTCTTTCACTCGACAGAGTGAACCGGGCCAACCCCTGCCGACGGTTCCATCTATTCCTTTCCGGCCTGCGACCGATAACAATAACGCAGGTAAAGGGCAGTAAAATAATAATAATCTAGAGCTTTTGACATTCGAAAATTTTCGAGATTTTCCTGTCGCCCGATTTGACGTCGCCGAAAGCACGTCGAGAAAAATATGTCGGTGACGTCTTCGGCGACGATTTTAGATTAAAAGAAGAAAAGAAAACGATCGACAACAATAGCAATCACTTAAATTTGCGTTTCAAGAAAATAAACAATTAATTTAATTAAAAGATAAAACTAAATTTGCTCGCCTAGTCTCTAATTTCTACCTCGTTATTTTAACAACGTCGTCTTTTGGCCGTCGGTCTTTGTCCCGCAGAGCCGCCCGTCGCGGTGAAAACGGAGTCCGGTCTCCTGGAGACGATCTGCGCCGGCTGCGGCCGCACCATCGCCGACAAGTACATGATGAGAGTCGCCGAGAGGAACTACCACGAGGAGTGCCTCTCGTGCACGGCTTGCGGCGCGATGCTCTCACACTCGTGCTTCATACGCGACCTCAAGCCGTACTGTCGCACCGACTACGAGAGGATCTTCGGGGTGAAGTGCGCGCGATGCCTGGAGAAGATCAGCTGCTCGGACCTGGTGATGCGACCCGTGTCCGGCCTGGTTTTCCACGTGGAGTGTTTCGCGTGCTGCATGTGCGGCCAGCCGTTGCCGAGAGGCGCGCATTATATTCTCAGGCAGGGCCAGCCGATCTGCAGACGAGACTTCGAACACGAGTTGTTTCTAAATAGCCCGCAGGGTGAGTGTTCACGTGTGTCGATGGAAGATGTGCGTGCGTGCGTGCGTGTTCACGCGCGTTAGATCGCGTTTCGTTTATTCCCGTTTTTTTTTTCCGATTATTTTTTTGCGTTTTCATTTGTTGCTATTCGATCAGGAGGCTTCGATGTGTGTTTTGAATTTGAAGTAGCGATCAGAATTCGATCTGTCCGTCGCGTGTGCTTGTGTTGTTTACAGGAAAACACTGATTTTTTTATCATTCAAGAGTCAAAAAGTCAACAAAACAGTTCTCACGGGAGAATCGAAAACAAAAACAAATCGAAAACACGATCGTGTTTGACGATGACGAGAGTTATATAAACAATACAACTGGTTTGAGAGTATAGCAACACTCGTTAGAACAAACGAATCGTAAATTATATTAACAAATCGCAAACGAAAGTTTGCGCTCCGAAAGCAAACAGCATGAACACACGTTGCTTGTACAGAAAGATATTGTTCTTGTAAATGTATCATGAGAAAAAAAAAGAGCAAAACTTGAGCATGAGGACAACTACATATATTATCTTGCATGGTTTTTTAAACAGAAAAAAAAACCTATGTTTTTTGTGTTACAAGTTTTCTGTTTCTTATCATCCTCTCGCTTTCGTCGGAAGCACCGTCTCTCACATGTGGCGAAATCGAGCGAAACCCTGCGAAAAGCCTGAATCGATATATTTCGAAAAAAAAAAAAAAAAAAAAGCCCCGAAGCGATCCGACCATTCGTTTCATATATGTTTTCTGAATGAATAGAACAAACTGCTCAGTTATCCTTTGTATCGTCCTGTTTAACGAGCTTTTCACGCGTTCTACGATTGGCGAGTGACGCGAGGGTTTTCCGTCGCGAAAAGAAAACCCGTCTCGCGTAGAAAGCACCCCTTTGGACCGCGTTAAAGACAAAAAAAAAAAAAGAAACACGCGGAATGCCTGAAAGCGCGCCGAATGACAAATCAAATGACGTCGTTGAAGAAACGCATTTGTACATACCTTGTTGCATTGTTCGCAGGTTGTACTACAATCTAAAGACATCCAAAGTAAAAATCTACAGGAATTTCGAAACAGGGCTGTCCCCTTTTCAAGGTAATTACATTTAAATCCAGCGTTAAAAAAAAAAGAGAGAAAAAGATCTCGAAAGAGAAGAGCGAATTTTTGAGCGCGTCGAGAGAGAGAGAGAGAGAGAGAGAGAGAAAGAGAGAGAGAGAGAGAGTTCGCCAATCTGTCGCGCGGAATATATCGTCAAAAATTATCTCAGAGTGTAACTTGATACAACAAAAAAAAAGAGAGAGAGCGAGAAAAACAGAATGGAACTTATTTCAAGCCGTTTATGCCGACCGAATATTTCGATATAGAAATTTATGGCGCGCGTTTCGAGATATTTTATGCGTTATTGGTGACGATAGAAAATGATGAAAGAGCAGTTTGTGAGCCATCTATTACACACACAGACGTACACACACACGCACACGCACACGCACACACTCGAATAACACATTCCTCGCTCCCCGATGTATATATATTTCGCTCATGAAATACGAATGCGAAAAATCGACTCGTCGTTAGTGTAAAAATAAAAGCGACTCGTCGTAGTGTATAAAAAAATAATTTCAATGCGCAAAAAAATATATATTCACAAGAAGAAATGAAGTTTTTTTTTATCGTACGCAAAGAGAAGATATTCCGCTGCTATTAGGTTTTTTTTTTTGTTACATTTCGTTACATTTTTATTAGCAGCAACTGACGATTTAACGCCGATCGCGCGAGTTCGTGAGTTATTCCGATCGACAGTTTCGCGCTCCCTCTCCTTCTCCTCCTCTTCCTCTTCCGCATCGCATAGCGAAGCAATTTTTTACAATGGAATTCCCGGAATTGTTGGAATATTTTGAGCGGGAAGTGAAATCCGCGCGCGTGTACGCACAGTGCGTTTGTTCCGCGGCCGACATGTTGCCGCTGCCGCGCGGCGGGTTTGTGTGTTCCACGGTAGGCGTGGCCTGCGCTTTGTCGGATCACTGTCTGATCGAAACCGGCCGTATCTACTGCCTGACTTCGACCACTCGCCTCCCCGTTCCACCCCCCTTGCGCGTTTGACGCTCGGTTTCAACCCGCGCAATTCGGAAATAACAACCGAACGATTCGGTGAACATTAAGCTCTGTCACCTTGTTCTTATTTACTCTCTGTTTTGCGTCACTGAACGCGACGATTTATTAGTTAGCCGCTTATTTATATCTTTACAAAAAATTAATATTTATTCTCGCTTGCAAGTAAAACAGCAAGCGATATCGGCATGTTACAAACTGAACGCAATTTTGACAGTTTGTGTTTTGACAGTGGAAATTGGTTTTTATTTATTTATTTGTAGGCAAACAATTGGAAACGAATAAAAAAATATTTAATAGGCATAAAAGGAGGATTGTGTTGCGAGAGATATTAAGAACATATGCTTTGTTATCGCTAGATGACGACTTGATGGACGAGAATCGGCCGCGGGACGGCCGTCGGGGTCCGAAGCGACCGCGGACGATTCTCACGTCGGCGCAGCGCCGTCAGTTCAAGGCGTCCTTCGAGGTGTCGCCGAAGCCGTGCAGAAAAGTGCGAGAGGCCCTCGCGAAAGACACCGGCCTGAGCGTGCGCGTGGTGCAGGTCTGGTTTCAGAATCAGCGTGCGAAGATGAAGAAGCTGCAGAGAAAAGCCAAGACCGAGCCGGGTTCCGACAAGGAGCCGAAGGAAGAGCGACGGGCGGAAAGTCCGCACAGCGATCACAGTAAGGACAAGATTATCTCGCAAATTTCGTTGTCGCGCGAGATCAATTTTAATTTTTTCGCGCGACGATCGATTCTAAACTCTCCGTGCCGAGATCCTGATATCGATATTTATTTTACGAAATTCCAAATTTCAAGCGTCGCCTGGTCTTTTTTTTCCTACTAACGCTCTTCGAGCGAGTATAAGCTTTGGTTTCTGAAGTCTGTCTAGTTCACATCACGCTTCTCATTACGTAGTCGAGTTGTTGAGAGCGACGCGATCTCTCGCGAAGACTGGTTAATGGGGCTTTGTTAAAACGGGAGTGAGTTCAATGTCAATTGTCTAATCTCGTTCGCAGGTCATTACTTGAACGCCCTGAACATGCGCGATGGGGAATCTTCTAGCTTCCCCTCAGCCACTCAACCGCTCAACCCCAATAACCCGTACTCGCCCGACGGTAAGTCTTTACTCACCGTACCAGACTCATTTGCGCACCAAATATCAGGACGATACGTGCGCAACGCGTCTCTATATCCCGATCAAAAAAAAAAATAAAAATAAAAAAAAAATAAAAATAAAAATAAGAAAGAGAAAAAACACTTCCCTTTTCGGAATGAATAATATTTCGTGATCGTGTTCTGTGAATTCTTAGTGAGAATTTTCACGAAAACGCTTTTCGATTTATTTATTTATTTTTTTTAACAGAGTTAAAAATATAAACTTGTATTATTTTTAACATTAAGAGTGCAAGATCGATTGTTTCCGCAAGTAAAAGCGACGGGACGCGTCTCGCTTTATTTCAGACGCGTATCCGGGACACTCGGGGGAGAGTTTCTGCAGCAGCGACCTGTCCCTGGACGGTACGGACGGCGGCTTCGACATCGGCGAGAACGACGGCGGTGGCGCGGACGGCAGCCATCAGGGCGCCTCGCATTCCCATCACGGCTCGTCATCGCACGAGACCCCGTCGCTGTCGCAGAGCCTGCACGCGGCCATGCACAATCCTATCGACAAACTGTTCATGATGCAGAATAGTTACTTCAGCGGTGATCACGCGTAATCCCGAGTTCTCTCACTTCTCTCCCCTATCCTCGACACAATTCGTCGCTTTTCGTTTTTCGTTTTCTCCTTGTAATCGCCCATCTTTCGTCTCCTCCATCCATCTTTCCCGTTTATTCGATCTGTCATTTTTGAAAAAAAAACGTGTTTCTCGTTCCCCTCGCGTTATTTTGTTATTTAATCCACTTTTTGGCCAACGTTGTGAGGGTACACAGTGTTTTTCTTCGTTTAGACGGTTTAAAATATATATTACTTCCCGACCTCTGTTCGGAATTCGTAATATCTTCAACGCAAAAGGTAAAGAGAAAAAGAGAGAAAAATTGAAATGTCAGAAGTTCTCAAAAAATATTTGCTATCCTTTGTTTTTCGCCTATATAAAATCTGTATTTATCCCTCTGTGTGTAATAAATATATATTCATAAGCATATTACGACGAACGTTATTGCGAAGGATTTTTTTTTCTCGTCTCCTTTGTTGTTTCTCTGGTTTCATGTCAAAGAATAATATATCGTCGCAACAATGTTTCGCATCAAAAAACGGCAACATTTTATGCGAAACAGAAAGAATCATCAAGCTTTTGTCAAATAATTTTGACAGAGTTTTGTCGAGAGTTTTAATAATTTTTTCGAGTCCGAAAATTGGGTTGGAAAAAAAATAAAAGAACGCGTTTCTGTTTTTCGTCGTCGTAAAAACTCGTACGTTCAAATTCTTCCAAGCGCGGAGAAAGAGATTCAGGATGATTTGAAAAACTTTGTAGTTTTTTTGTTTTTTGTTTTTGTTTTTGTTTTTATGTATAAAACGATATCTATTTCAATGTTTGGTGAATGCGTTGTTACATTTGTTTGTGAGATCGTTACTAATCTACAAACTTGCGTCGCAACTATTTAGCGCAATAGTCGTCATTGCTTCCGATCATTTCTAGAATGACAGGCTTTTCCGACAATTGTTTTCCACCGTTTAGTTTTTCCATCTCGAGATAACAACGAGCATCGGAGCGAGAGACGGAGTGCTTCAACTGACACAATGCTCGCAACGTTAATGCCTAATAGTTTATAACAATCGCTCTTTTTATTTACATGTGTCTTTCGCGTAACATATTTTTCAAAAAAAAATATATCAATCGCGTACATGTAACTTACACAATTACTTATTACTTTCACAATTTAAAATTTGCTCGGATAAAAATAATTAAACACTATTTTATCGTCAACAATGTGTAACACGTTTTATATATATATTTTATATATAAGAACCGTTAATAGTTAACAATTACATCTCGTGACGCTTTTCGTGATAACATATACATATTGCTTTGATCTCGGGCCAAAAGACGTGTGCTTCACGCTACATAGTATACAGTGATATTTTCCTTCTCAGTCTGAGAGATTTTACGATGATTGACATTTAAACAATACGCTTCGTTCGAGAAGTTGTAGAGCTTCTGAAAAGAGCGGCGAAGAGGATATACGAAAATTTAAAATTGATCAAAAATAAAATTATTACAAACACACACGCAAGACAGAATATTTATATAAAATTTACGTCTTTCGAAGTAAACCAACAAATCTCAAATATATACTTGCGCAATATCGCCTGAGAAAAATCGAAAATATTCGTCTTTTTACATTTGGTGTGTCTTTTCGAAAACGTGACGCGCGTTAATTATTCGAACGAAATCGAATAACGAAAATAAAACGCGACGAAAGCGGACTATCTTAACGGATGTTCGACGGAATTTCCGGCTTCGTTCGTTTTGCTTGTACTTGTTGCGCTCAGAACGGGATTTACATAGACGGACACATTGTGTCGGGAATCGCGACACATCTGACGCGCTCTTTGCGCTTTCAAGAAAGAGAGAAATTAAAGTTCAACAAACAAAACGAACTTGCCTATTTTACATTTTTTTTCTTCGAGAGTCATTTCGAGACAGCCCCGATCGAGGAAAAGGCTCACATTTCCTTTTTCTTCGTCGAGCAAATTGGCTTCAATGTGTGTTCCTTCTGTTTCTTAATTACAGACACGAAACAGCACATGAATTTTTTCTGTCTTCGGGCCGTTTTCTCATCATCATTGGAACAAGCGTTCCGATATGACATAATTATCGATAATAATTAATCCGCTTTCACACACGTGGAACTTTTTTTACGCTTACACCTTTTCGCGTTATTTATCCTACGCGTATCTCGCGTAGAGAGCAATTTTTGCTCGACGTTAAAAAATTGACGTTTATGTACAAATATAACAAAGCGAGATTTCTTTAATTTTATTTTATATACATATACTTTCATCAATGATTCACGTGTGTTTTGTTGAAAAACGATGTTCTCGCTCTCGAACAATAAGACGCGGAGTCCTCCGTTGTTGCTCCAAAGTGGCTTGTAAAACTTCGAAAGTGCGCACAAAAAAAATATATATCTATATATCTAAAAATCGTTTCTCCAAACTGACGCAAATACAAATATGTACATTCATGGAACTTGGATCGTCAAAATACATCGATTATTCGTACGGAGTTTGTATCGTCGGTCGCATCTTCGTCGAAAGGAATACACATCGAGGAGAGAGAGAAAGAGAGAGAACAAATAGTCGCAATAATCTCAGATGCACAGAGCGAGAGAGTGTCACAATTGTCCCGCAACGATGGATTTTTTTTTTATCCCCCTTTAGGATAGTTTAATTATTAGCTCTCTGTGTAGCAATAATAATTAAAAAGTGGTCACTCGCGTTTTTTGCTGTGCAATTATTCCAAATGTTTTTTCTCTTTCTCTCTCTCTCTCTCTCTTTCGATACACGCTGGTCGTGTTCCTAAGTACCGAGACAAGAAAAGCTTTAAGCGAAAATAGTCTGTCTCAAACAATTGTCTATGTGGAAAAAATATAATTCTCCGTCTGTTCGAACGAAGTCATACACTAGACGCGCACGTACATGAACACACGCGATACATCTTCGCGCGTGCGTCGAGTGGACCGTTTTGTGGACGCAACGAGCAGGTGTATCACATCGCGAGATAATGTTCGATATATACAGCAGAGATGTACAGAGTTGCGTTGTTTGTTGCATATGGCGGACAATAATAATGGGTCCGCGCGGAAAAGCGCGCTTTTCTAAAGCGAGCGATTATATAAAACGAGACAACTTGACGTGGCGACGACGCTCACGTCGACATCGGTTGTCTACCGGAAAGCTTTATTTATTTATTTATATTTTTTAAATCACAGATTCGAACCGTCCGATTCGCGCGATCGGAGGTTGTTCCCGCGGGAGAGATTTCGTGAGCGCTAGCTACGAGGACAGCATGTTTGTGTCGTTTTACTTAATTTTACTCTACGTAAAAGTCTAAGTAAACTTATGGCGGTGAGACGAGCTCGGAAAGCATTTTTTTTTCCTCTTCCCACGCACGCAGAGCGAACCAGTCCCGCACTTCCCTTAGTACAAATTGTAAACTGCTCTCTGTCTCTCTCTCCCTTCCTCTTTCTTCCTCTCTTTCTCTCTCTCTCTCTCTCTAATGTGGGAATAATATCCGCGCGTTTCATTCTTCAGGACTTCCTCGCGCGTTTTCACTTGAAGGATTCGATGATGTCCACGATGCTGACGTAGGTTCCCACCACGAGACCGACCAATCCGAACACAATCAGGAAGATGTTTTTGAGTAGCTTGTACTTGAACGGGCCGAAGTCCCTGTTCGGCCACAGCACGCATATGTCGATGAATCCGGGAAACGAGATACCGAGAGCGGACAGGCAGAAAGCGCCGAAGAGCGAGATGAACAGGCCGAGCCGCGGTATGGAGACCGCCAAAATGACTGGAACGGAAACGAGAAATTTTATTTACACGAGTGAGACAATTCGTCTTCGTTTTTAGATTCGAAGAAGAAGATCGCGCTCACTTGTGCTGATAACGAGAGCGGTGCGAAGACCGTACTCGGCGAGATACTTCATGGTCTGTTTCTGGGTCTCTTTGACCTGCCACTGTTCCGCTTTCTCCTTCAAATACCCGTCCCACAGAATCTCGATGGGTACGTACGCCTGCAGAGCGTACGTGAAGAATATGGCGATCGCGAACAGAATCTTCACGCTTTGCGCCATGCTGCAACGAGAAGAATTTTTGTTTATCAGTTGTGTCGAATCGTGAGCGCGCGCGCAATTAATTTCGCTCACATCTCGTCGGACGGCAGATTGAAAGTGACGCTTCCCTTGGCGTCCGCGCCGTACTTTATGTAGCCGAAAAATCCTATGAGTATGTACAAGAAGACGATCACAGTCATGCCTATGTTCAGGACGCCGCAATAGCCCAGGAAATCCTTCGGCGTTTTCATCTTGTTTTCCAGAGCGATGATCTGCCAGACAACAACGCGTGTGATTGTCGATGATCGAGTAAAAAATTAATTAATTTCTTATACTTTCGATTGTTAAAATTAATCGAGCGAGAGAAAAAAAATTGTTTCGGTAAACTCACCAAACCGATGGCTTCCAACGCGAACAGCGTTGTCCCGAAGTAGAGGGCGAAATTTCTCAAAGTGCCAAACATCTCTCTGTCGCTGATCGGGGGTAGGTCTTGCACCATGTACGTCAGGGTCAAGATGAGCCCGACGAATGTGAGAACGTTCGCTAACGCGGAAAAGGGCGTCAGCTTCTTCAAATTCGGTATATAGTTTATCACAACAAACGCGATCGATAACGATAACGTGTATTTCCAAAGCTCCCATTCGCCACAGTACAAGTCTATCACCTGTACAACACAGTTACGATGAATTGTAATTATTGCGATTTTTAATTAATTCAAAGCGCTCACCTGCTTCAAGTTCGTCGTGATAAATACTATGTAAACGCAGCAGATTCCCAATTGATAGAGCACTAAGAAGCCATCGATCAAAAGTCTGAAAGCATCAGTAGATTTTATTCTATTTGATCGCAAGGACATTCGTCACGTCTGTGCGCGCGTGTGTTTTTAACACAACAACAAAATCTTTTAATACAAATTAACAAATAAAAAATATTTCGCCGTGGACCGAGAAAAATTGCGTCTCTTGAATTTTTTTTTTTTTTTTTTTTATTAACAAAGGTATGATATACTTCTTGGATCGCAAATTGCAAATATATCGAAGAGAGTTCCGCGCTAATAATATTGTCAGTAAAGATGAAAGCGATACTTACGGCGCGTACTTGGAAAGTTTCTCCGTGCACTTGGGACCTTGGATGAGGGCTTGTTGCATGGTTTCCGGATAGGTCAACGTGCCGCGTTTCAACTGTTTGCACAATTTGTACTGCGCCTTTATGAACACGTGTAAGCAATAGGTGCAGAGCGCACCTATGATAACCGTGGCCACAACGCCGACCAGAAGACCGCTGTTTCCAAACGCGTTGGGCATCGCCAAGATCCCCGTGCCTAAACTTCCCTTCAGAAGATGAATCAAGGTTGCGACATTTCTGAAAGAGAAAACACACGCTCGTTTTTTTTTTTTTTTTTTTTTTTTTTTTCAAGAAACGGAATATCTCGAAACCACGAGGTTTACTCACGAGGTTTTGTTCTTGATGTCCCGATGATCGTGAGGATCGAAATCGTCCTCGTCTGTATTTACCGCGTTATAGGAACGTAACATTTCGCTGTTATTTACAGCGTTTGCAATGTTCTCGGCGTTGCTTTCGATCTTAACGTGGTCTACGGTCTCGTTGTTCGTCGCTTGGTTTTCGATCGTCCTGCGCGTAAATTTTTTCGAAATCACATTGGCGCGATGCTTTTTAACATATTTAATATATTTTATTCAAGTAAAAAAAAATATCGTACTTGTGAGGACTTGGCGAGTCGAGCAGCTGCAACTTTATAGTCTCTTCCTTCGAGTTCTCCATTGTCACGCGAATGTCTTCCCCGCGGTTTCGTTTCTCTGAAACAACATTTTCGTTTCCCTGTAACATATATAATGTCTCTTCTCTCTACACCAGAAAAACTTATTCAAAAGAAGCCAATTTTGCACGAGGACCAAATTTAAAAAAGCGACAATCGGCGCGTAATTGCACAATTGTTGTGTAACTTATCGTGGATTGAAACGCGTCGCGCGTCGAGGAATCGACCCACATCGGGGCCATTCGCGGGCGATCCGGTATCATTAAAACCTTTAATCAATTGGCGGATGTGGAGCAATGCGGCAAAGCAAAAAAAAAAAAAAAAAATCGTCAATTCATCATTGCTCATAATCTGTCGCACGACATATATATATAATTTGCCGCGCCGCCGTGCTTTTTAGCGCATTCTTTCGCGAACTGATTGCTCTTAATTATTGCATTGAGGTCAAATGCAACTTGAGGTTAACTTGCTGAAGGTTGCGCTCGGTATATCCTCGCACTTCGCGTATATATATTATTTTAACCCGCCCGTTAACGGCGTTTCGCGTCGCGCCGCTGAACCGAACCGATTGATCTTAAATAATGACGCGACGGGGGCAAAGTCTAGCCTCGTGCGAAAATGTGCGGTTTAAGCAACCTTTACGGCGCGGCACCGCAAACAAAAAAAAAACACCTTGCGGCTTTGTTTTGAAATAAACGCGGTAAATCGCAAATATTTTTTGATCGCCCAAGCGTAGTCGTGAAAATTAGCGCAATATGATTTTGGATACTTACGTCTCGCAATCGGTCGGTTTAAAATTGCGGAAAGTGTATATTGCGTGAGATGTGAACTGTTTCTCAACGTTCACGATGATCCTTATCGCGCAAATTGCTCGATCGCACACAGTGACAATCCGTTTTCCTACTGAGAAACGCGCGCTTTCCCGCGGGAGGTCACGGCTGCGACGAAGACCGAGTGTCTGTGCGAAATGAGGGAAAGGAAGTTCACGTTCTTTTGTGTTTGCCAACACATTTGCAAATCGTCGTTAAATTTCGCTAAATGGATATTAAAACAACGTTGAAATCGCGCATTATCCGTTTGTTACAAGAGATGGGAGCAATTTCTCTCGTCCGAGTTAAGTGCTGTTGAATTTTGTAACGCCCGCAAAGAGAGTCTTGCAAATTACGTCTTGATAAATTTACACTCCGCGCGAGAAGCTGCGCGAAACTGACACTCACCTATCACGATCTTAATTAACTCTCAGCAGTCGCGGGTTGCAATTTCCTCCGGTTCGCAGTTTTTGCGTGTCTCTGCGGAGAGAAAAAAGAAATTTATAGTCCTTCAGACGGCGCACAACTCGAGTTGGTTTCGCGGCGATTCATTTCGCGTTTCAAAAATAAAAAAATTTGTTACATATATCGCCGCGTCTGTGTATCATCACCAGCAGGGAGGGGGAGGCAAAAAGAACCGCGTGATTCGATTTATGTATATCAGCGCAGGCGGAATGTTCGCCTAAAGCGCGCGTCGCGCATACGTGGGTTAGAGTTTAAGTATTATAATCAATCCTCTTCTAATTCTTACTTCCTCGATGCTCGCGCTGGGGAGAGCTGGGACGAGCCGTGCGGTCTGTCCCGTGTTTGAAACAATCAAAAAAAATAAAATAAAATAAAATAAAAACGACCGGCGGATATATCTCGCCCGCTAATTTTAGACCGCCGGAAGAGTTCTCTTCGCCGGCGAGATCCGATATGTTGGCAGGTGTCAACGCCGGTCCGAAGGTCGTGAGAAAGAGAGACGTGCGAATATAAAGTGAACCGCGCGACCGATTTCAATTGAGGGGGGCGTTTTGATACATTTGAACGTGTACTTCGAATAGATCGCACGTTTGATTTATTTCGTCCTCTTTCTCTCTCTCTTTCCGAATAAAAAGTCTTTGCGAAAAATAATTTTGCGATGAGAAACGCGCGAACGATATTATTGTAAAATCGAAACCGATCGCGATCAATCGGTCGTGCAAATCGAGTCAGGGGCAGAGCAACGAACGTGCGTTGCACAATTGTAATTTATGCGTGACAAACCGCATGGCAAGCGATCAATGCAACATTGCGTTCTTCTCTCTTTAAATAGCCCTCAATGAAAAGATAAGTCACGTGACAGACATTTCGAAAAATATCTCGGGAAAGGAATTTCGATCGAAAACTCGGCTCTTCCTCTTCCGACACGGTCGAGAAACGTGTCACGGCAAGCGAAGATTTTTCGCGTCGTGTAGTTCTTCTTTACGTTTTGTGGTTCTGGAATTAAAAATTAATCTAAATTGCGCATTGGCACACGCAACGGCAGCTACGGCCCGATACGTAACCGCGACAACTTGCGGTCAGTATTCTTCCATCGGTTTAATCGCTCAATCTGTTAAACTCCGCGCGCTGACACGCGCTGCTCACTCAGATTCGTCCGATGCAAATCGAATAAAAAAAGTCAAATGAATACGTACTCTAATAAGATGATTAGATTAATTGTCGAGTCGAAAACGCGCAAGTGGACCGGTTGCAACGGGCAATTTTGCGATTCTTTTTTCCACTGCCGCTTCTAATTGGGATTTTTGTTGCAACAAATACGCGGATACGCAACTTCGCAAGTTTGCAACTTTCTTCGTGAGACACGTGTGAGTCATCGATTTTGTTATTGAACAAAGAATTAAAAGAAATTTTTCTGCAAAATCCGTCAGTGCCCGATCGCGTTCTCAATGCGACGCGAAATATATCCAATTGAATCGCATATGAAACGGTTCAACTATTGCGCAACACAGTTCCTTCATCGATCTTAATAATAGTCGTTTCATCGCTCATAACGGAAAGTAGGCTTTATTTCATTAGGAGAGCAGAAACTGAAAATATATTTGTCTTCGCGCGGAAGAGATGCCGAAGAACTGCAAAAGATCGTTTCCTCGAACTTTGAAATTTGACGAATCACCGTGCGCTTTGGCAATTAAAAAAATAGCTGACAACAGCGATCTCCGTCCCCGCGAGTGATCGGATACCATCGAAATAAGGAGTATGTCATTATACTGTTAGTACATTAGACGATTACGGGGGGATTAATGTTGCAACAGCGGCCAATCACCGAGCGTATTGTCAATTATAATAGGGACCGAGTACTGTGATCAAACGGGTGAGCGAGTGATCACGGTCGCAAATGGACCACATCGATATATATGCTCGTTAGAAACACCTCGGTAGAATGAGAAGAACGAGAAGGTGTGCGAAGTTCACGTTTCTTAATGAAGAGAAGTAAAACAGAGAAAAAAAAAAAAAAAAAAAAGAAAATGTCACAAAGCTCTCATGTAGAAAGATCAAATTTGTGAAATAAAACAAAAACAGAAAATGAAAAAAAAATGAGAGAGAAAGACAGCTATGCAGTAGAGCTCGCATCTTGATGATCTTGATGATGATGATGATGATGATGATGATGATGACGAGAGCAGATCTGTCGTTGCGTCAAAACAACGTCGGATCGGATATGATCGGAGTTTCCGTTTCTTCCTCGTGATGACTCGGACTTACCGGATGAAGTGGCGTCCGTAAAAAAAAAACGCGACTTCCGCAACCCCTCGGCGGATGTAACCCGATTCTTGGAGGAAGAGGAGGCGCGATCTACCCAGTTGGCGATTAAATGCGTCAGCGAGCGAGGATGTCTAGCGACTACTGTGCCCCGCACCACTTCAATTTCTACTGTGTGGTGTGTGGACGCATTCAGCATTAGCTCGTCACGTGATGCGGCCAGTTAAAACGGCTTCTCTCTCGTAAATGCATGCGAGCGGAGATTTAAGAGACCGCTCGGAGAGAACGCCGAGCCCGCTTGTCGCGCGCGCACTTCGTCTGCCGCAGAAAAAAAAAAAAAAAAAAAAAAAAAAAACAAGGACAAGGGTAATTCGATGTGGATCGATTGTGGATATCGAATTGCAATGTAAACGCATTTTTGACACTTGGATGTAAAATCTGTACTTTTTTTCATTTTTTTTCTCGGGATTTTCCGATTGTTAAAAAATGTTTATTTACATTTATGTATCGATACTGTTGTGTGTTTGTTATTCTCTTTCTCTTCGTGCTCGAGAAATCAAGTCCTTTAAGCGACTTTTGGTTCGCAAACGCATAAATCACCAACTGACGGGTTTATAACTCAATGGAAATTTATTTTCCATGAACGTCAACAAATCGTCTTGTAATTTACGAGACTTTTTCCATCGTGCCAAGTGTCTCACGATGGAAAAAAAAACAAAGTTGTTGATCTTCCGGGAGTATTTGCGTACATCTGGTCGATATTCGGAACAATTATGACGAATTTTCGTACGCGTCCGTAGGCAGAGCGAAAATCGGACGGCTGGTAAAATTAGATTCGAAGGCGAGTCAGCGTTGACAGATCGGAATGAAGAATAATGTAATAATATTCACGCGAGTATATTCTCACGTTTTGAGTGAGAAGAGATAAAACAGCGGAATACAAGTGCGCAATACAACTACACTAAAAGTGGTTTTGCAAAAATCGATAGTATATTTGCGTGCGATAATTATTTTTATTAAAATGTAATATTATTCAAAAGTATATACAAAGTTTAATTTATACAACTTTTGACTTTCGTTAAAGTACAACATTTCTTAGTAAAGATATAAATTTCTGCGAAACGCAGAAATATTACTGGAACTCTCTTTTTATAAAATACTTTATTAATAGCTCTGTGTTCTCGGTAGTTTTAATAATAAATATCATATTGATTTCTCAAAGAGGAAATTTTTAGCTTGCTCCATATAAGCGCAGATTAGACGAGAAGTCAAGTGGAGAAGTTCTTTTCTTTTTTTATATTAAAGACCAAGTTTAAGTCTTTAATATAAAAAAAGAAAAGAACTTCTCCACTTGACTTCTCGTCTAATCTGCTTAAAGACCAAGTTTAAAAAAACTTGGTCTTTAATATAAAAAAAGAAAAGAACTTCTCCACTAGACTTCTCTCTCTTTTGTTGTTTCTAAAGAATATGTTGTGCGGTCGCAAGCGTTGACTCGTATATATGTTAAAGGTGTCGTAGATTTAAAAAAGTGCACGCGTTACTAAAATACACGTGGTTTTGGAAAAATGTTTGGAGTGCAAATGTTTCACGGTGAACTTGAGTAATTCAAAAGTTCGTTCTATAGATCAGCGTAGGAAAAAGCGCCGACGTCAGATTACGTAATCCCGTCGCATTTCTCTATGGTGCATCTACTATTTCGATCGAAGCGATGTGTATCATTTAAAATTCAAGATCCGCGAATTTGTATTTCGAGCGATTTTAAAGCAATAAGTAATTAAAACATCAATATCAAAGCGCCTCAAGCTAAAAATATCGTAAAATATGCAACAGCGTTGTATCAAAGTGAAAAAACGTCACGTTCTTCGTCACCGTCAAAGTTTCTTGTGAGGTAATTTTTTTTTTTTTTTAAGAGGCGCACGAAGAGAATTTCACGTGCATTCGCGCGCGGACGTAAAAAACGAAACAACGTGAGTTCCAGATTATTTCGATTGCAAGTAACAATGTCGCTATTAATAGCAGACGCGGAACGTTTAAGACTCAAACCACGTGCTAAACGTGTCACACGGATGTGGTGCAGTTCTCGGCCAACCCTGTGCAGCAACTTACTCGTCCGACGTATCTCGCACGAAGGAGGATGACACCTCATCACAGGTTATGAAGTACTCTACGTGCGCGCGTATACGAAGTTATACGACTGAGGGATGAAAGAAGAAGCAAGCGAGGCAAGCGCGCGTGCATATATGCGGACGTACAACCCCGTAACTGACGCATGTGAAGGGGTTGGCGTTCGTGCGGTGGATGTCTGCACCGGGAAAGTGTGCTGCGTGCAGCTGCGGGCCGCCTTTCACTGTCTGCGGAAAATTAGGGACGGATTCTCTTTACGTCACGCGCAGGGAGAGAAGGGAATAACTACCCTCTTCGCGATCCATACGGTGATACTCTCCAGCGCGACGTCTGGCGGTGGTGCAGAGTAAAACCTGCTGGCGGACCTGCGCGTGTGTTCGGCTCGGTTTCGAGGCAAAATGGATTAAATCGACAATAACAGCTGCGTTTTAATAAAACAGAGTGTAACAGGTAGACCTATTGAATATTTTTCTCAAGGGGGAAGGAAATACTGTTTGAAAAAAAAAAAAAAAAATACGAATCGAATCTGGAAATGCACAAGTTGGTCTGAAGAACTCTGAAAAGAAGGGATTGTCGGTGTACATCCGCGGAAGAAACATTTATTTAGTTTTTTTTTCGCTCATCATGAAATTAACATGTTGTTTTTCTTTGTACATTAGATTTTTGTTAATTCCTTCTTAAATCTTATATATAAAAAAAAAAAAAAACATCTGTTTCGTATATCATTAGCGAATACTGCTTCATCAACGATGATTAGATTCAAGAGCACACGAACAAATACGAAAAAAATCGGTTCACAAATTGACAAAAGGGCTTCGTTGTTCCTTGCATATTTTATTTTCTGTCAAACTCGTTTCTAATCGCTCACGAAAACAAAATAACACACGCCGCCGCTTATTTCATTAGATGTACAATAAAGATATCGATTTATTAAGTTCGTATTGCGCGTCTGAAAATGCGCACATGTAAAACAAACAAGAAAGATAAACACGGAAATCTGGTCGTATCGGTGCTCGTTGTTAGGCAGCGACCTGCTTATATCATTGAAATATCGATTCGTTCTTGTACGGCTCATCGCGCAAGGTAAATGTGTATATCGTGCACACGCGAACGCTCTATTTCTCTTCGCTTTCTCCTTACATCGCGATAAAATATTAACCAAACGGGGTACGGTCAGAAAGAATGACACGGTGAAATGAAACAATTTTTTGACGCAATTCGGTGATCGTTTGCTCGAAATTGCCGATCGTTTTTTTTTTTTCTTTTTTTTTTGGAGAAGAATCAAAGGGATTGTGGCAGTATGAAAAATAAAACAACTTTTATTTCTAATAAAATTAAAATACTTTTCACATACACAACATACGTTTGTTCTTTTGTTTTTTACGTGACTGACGCGCCAGGCGTCACCACGTCGTTGCACAGTCCGTATATCGACATCTCTTCACTTGCGCATTAATAAAAATAAAAATTAAAAAAAAAAAAATAATAACTTTGTCGCGCACTCGGGAGCTTCATCTCGCGTCGCCGACGTCTATCGAAGACCGAAGCGCGCGATCGACGAGCTAATACGAAGTTTAAACGTTATTTATTTCGGTCCCTTTCCAGACCACTCCGAAGCCTCTAAATGCGCTCTCTATTTTTAGATACACTTACTTTTAGCAATGATCAACTTCAACTACTTGTATCACATTGTCGTCGTTTCTCGCGTCGGAGAAACGATTGGGAATTCTCCCGCTCTTTCACTTTCTTTCTCTCTTTCTTTGTCTCTCTCTCTCTCTCTCTCTCTTTCTCTCTCTCTCTCTCTCTCGCTCGGCGATCTCGAATCTGGTTTTTAACGTCGTCGCGCGATTCTCACGAGAACTTCTTGATGATCTCGTACAGACTCGTGTAGGTGCCCACAATCAGGCCGAGCGCGCCGATCAGCATCAGACACATGTTCTTAGCCAGCATGAACTTCCTCTCGGTGGGTCCCATCACTCGCCAGAACGTGCACAGTTGTATGATAGCCGGGAAGGCCAGTCCCAGAGCCGACAGACACAACGCGCCGAACAGCGATATGAAGAGATCCAGTTCCGGAATCGAGATTGCCAGCGCGACTGTGAAGCAAAAAATCGCAATTGATTTTTTTTTTCTTTTTTATGTGACAAATAATCGAAACGTTAAACCGCCGTCTAAGTTTTCAATTTAAATTACGCGAGAACGTTGCGAGAACGAGGAAGATGAAGGGGTCGATGAATTCACTCACAAGTGATCAAAATGATGACAGTTCTGACGACGTATTCCCAGGCCAGCTTGAAGCGGTACTTCTCGAGATGCGGACTGATGTACTCGTTCCACATTATATCGATGGCGACGTAACACTGAATGGGATGCGTGAAGAAGATCGCGATCGCCAATAGGATCTTCACCGCGATGCCGAGATCCTCTTCGTTGGGCAGGTTGAGCGTGATGCTGCCTTTGATGTTGCTGCCGTAACGTATGTAGCCGAAGAAACCTATGGCGGTGTAAAGCGTGACGATGATGCTCATCGAGAAATTGAGCACACCGCAGGGTTTCACGAAGGATCTGGGCGTCTTCATCTCGTTTTCCAGCGGCATAATCTTTAAACAAAAAAAAAGCAGAACACACACAAATATGTATTATTTCTTCAAAAACTTTATATTATCTTTATTCTGAATCTATCAGTCTAGCCTTTCTGTATGAAGAAAAAATTGCAATATTTCGATTACCACGCCGATGGATTCGAGAGCGAACAAAACGGTGCCGAAGAAAAGCGGGAAATTGTGTATCTCCCCGACGGTGACGCGGTCGTTGAACGTCAACGGGTCCCGGAAGATGTAGTAGAGTATAATGGCGAATCCGGCGAACATGATAGCGTTCGCGAGGGTCGAAAACGGTGCCAGGAATTTCAGATTCTTGATGTAATTAACGAGAATCAGGGGTACCAGAATGATCGCCATGTACTTCTCCAGTTCCATGTCAACGAACTTGCCGAGTCCCTGGAAGAAGCAAAGAGGAATACGAACATTATTCACGAGCGAATTCTCTCTTCCTTTCGATTCTCGTGTGTGTAGCAGATACCGTCTATATACGATTCGAATCGCTAACACACGTATAACGCGCCGGGAGGAAAAAATCGAAGGCACTTCTATCTCTCGCGTCTACACGTGACATTGAATTCGTAATCAAATCTCGCGCGTGCTAGATTTCTCGAGTCATCTATACCTACCGTGTTCTTTCGTTTTGTTTTTTTTTTTCTTTCTTGTGAATGCGATCTTGGTCTCGTCATGTTCGCGTCCTCGAACGAGAAAACTCTTTTCGTCGTCGATTTTTTTGCGAAAGGTCGCCTCCTTTTACACAACCGCTTATTACGCGCGCGTGTATTCGCACCGCGCGCGTATACTCTAGTTCAGTGCATCTGAAAACATAACGACGCACGGACGACATTACATTTTTCGCTCGTCTTCTCATTCATTCGGAATTTCGTTCGTTTGAAAATTCGCTTCCCTCGGATTTGCAGACATAGAGAAGTTTTTTTTTTTCCAAAACAAAACGAATATCACACAATTTTCACAATTGATTCCAAATAAACGTGAACATGAGTTAAAAACAGAAAAAATAGTCCAGAACGCGTGCGTCATTGCATCTCAGATTGCTAATTTGCGTAATCGAAAAAAAAAAAAAAAAAAAAAAAAGAAAAAACGTAACGTAAAGTTCGCATCTGATCGAAACATGCGCGAAATTCGCACATGATGATTAACGTAGCGTGTAGTGATGCGATTTGAACTGCCATTCTTACGGTGCGATCTCAAGGGCAGCCGGAAATAGGTGCGTTATCGTCGTTTAACGTTCTCTCATTAACAGTCGTCGGATATATCTTACGTAAAACGAACGCTTACATGAGTTGCCGCTGACGTGCGATCATAATTAAACGCACCCTTGAATTATCGGTTACACATGGGCGTGATTATATGGATCGTGTCGTTACATCTGTTCATTAAATTGATTGTGAACAAATGAATTAAATTAAATTTTCTAACATTCTCGCGTTACTTAACGAAACGAGATTCTTTGACACGTTACGTCACTTTTATTATTTATTACGTCCGATCGTAATTTCTTTCGCGCAACGCTCACGTGTAACTTCATCGTTTTTTTTTTTCGACATCTCTTCTCTTCTGTTACATAATATTTTTTGTACGTTGTAAATTGCAAAGAATATTTCCTACACGCAATGTTTTCACGTAGTGATTTTTTATTTGGAAATCACAAAACAAAACAATCTATCTTCTTCTCTCTAGATTTTCAGAGTTTCTCTATTTGTTTCCAACAATAAATTTAATAATTAACGTGTCACTAAACTTCGTAAATGATGCGCACTGAGGTATCAAATTTGTGGACGTTCACGTCGCATCCGACCCTGAAGTCGAGGCGCGTTCGTTTCCTACGGAGCGCATATAGGCGATACGCGGTTCAGGTTTACGTGAACATACGCGTTGCACATCTACACACACTCTACTTACTTGCCATAATAACACACATGTCGTAACGATAGTTAACTATCTATTACATTGCGTACTACGCAACGCCTTCTAAGTCACGATTAAAGCGTCGTTCACACAAAGCGGCGATTTTACATCGATCGCAAGTAATTTTTTCGCAAGTAAAAACGTATGCCGAGGATTTTTTTTTCAAGTTCAGTAATATTTTGCTAGTTTGATTTTTGATCGACTAACATTAATTACTTGCAAACGTAAAATTAAATTAACTATATATATTAAAGATATAGTGTAGTTTTTACACGCAGTTTTACACACGGTATTAAAAAAAAAAAAAAAAAAAAAAGAAACAACGTTAATGATCAGTTGCGAGAAGCAAAAAACTAATTGTGATCGGCTATTATATGAATGGCACTTAAATTAACGCTTGCATGCGACTCTTACTTCCACTTGATCCTATCGCGATAAGATTCTGTTCTGCTCTACGTGCGATTTCCTGAGACAGGGCGAGACAGCGAAATTCCATGATAAATCACTACGCACGTGTGCGCCGCTTCGTAATCTCTGACGTAAGAAGTATCGAAATGGAATTTTCGATTAGAGGAAATTCGAACGCGGATTAAATCGCGCGGGAAAGCACACGGAGGACTCGCGTGAGAACGCGGCGCATTCCTCACTGATCTCAATCTCGTCGTCGTCGTCGTCGTCGTGACATCGTCGTTGAAAAAATGTCGATGACCGGATCTCGCCTGTGTTAGGTACAAATTACCTTGATTCAATCGCACGCGCATTAATTACACAGCGACTGTCTACACGCGTATTCGCGCAGCATATTTCCCTGACCCAGATTATTCCCTTTTCTACCTACGCGATGTTAGGTAGATATGCGCGATATATCGAGTTGATTGGCGGTGGCGGAGAGAAAAATTCGAGCTAATAAACGATCGACGATTTTATCGATTGTAAGCGAACTGTAAAGCATTACATACTAAAATATCCGCGATATTTTATTCCGCGATATTTTGTGAATAATATTATTCACAAGAGTAAAATATAATTTCCGTCATTACACACACCAGATTGATCTTTTTTATTCCCGATATTTTAATTTATTTGAAAAAGATTGATTACGTTTTCCAGTAAGAAATCGTGTTTTCCATTTGATTATTCGATTTCTCGTTGACATTGCGATGCGCGCGTCGCAAATTAGATGAGTAACCAGCAATTACATTTCAATGATGGAAGTGCACGTTAACATTGAAAACTCGTGACGCGTGTCGTCGCGGGAACACGCGTTTAACTAGTAAAAATCATCACCAGATGGAAATACTCACCGATTGCAGATTTCTAGAAATGAAGACGATGTAGACGCAGCAAGAGCCCATCTGATATATCAGCAGGAAGATGTTTATCACGTGTCTGTGAACAGAAACGGTTAATTTGTTATAAAAAAACAAGTAAAAAATTTCTAAAAATAATTAATGCAGAAACGCAAAAATAAAGTCCATCAGCTCACATGGAAGCTCTGGAAAATCGTCTCAAGAACGTTGGTCCTTCGAGCAGCGCTGCTTCCGCGGTCGCCGGATACGTCATGGACGGCACCTTCTTCCTTTTGCACAACTCGTACTCGGACTGGACGAGGATACGCATACAGTACGTACACAGAAGACCTATAATGATCGTGGCTATTAGGCCGATCACGTATCCGGCTTTGTAGAACGCATTCGGCATAGCGAGGATCCCGGTACCCAAACTGCCCTTCAGTAGATGCAGCATCGTTTCCGCGTCCCTGAAAAATCCACCGGAAACCGAATATTCATTACTTTTTTTCTGTCTCTTCGCTAGACACTGACAATCGGCAAATATATGTCAAAAGTGCGGAAGGTTATTTTTAACTAGACAATTGAGGACAATATATTCGTAAATTATAAAGAGACAACGTATTTAGAAATTTATAAAGTTTCATTTTTATCAGGTTTTTTATTTATTTTCATTATTATCAGAATTATTAAGTAAATAAATTAATAACTTAATTAATAGTTTAGATACAGTCACTTTGATTCAAGAAAGAATTAGTGAGAATTGTTTAATTATAATAATTTGTATCAAGTGTGTGTCATAGCGAGCATTTACACGAGAGAGATGCTGCTTGAAGAAGTCTTCCGACTTGATTATTGAGCTGAAGGAAATTACGCTAATAAGGCACTTAGCATAAAACGCGCGGTGAACGATCAAATGTCGTTTTACATTCAGCGAAGAAAGCACCGCGGCGCGTTACGTAAGCGCATAATTGTTACTTCACAACCGGCAGAAGTTCTTTGTTTCTCGCTTCTTCGCTTCGATCAAGCTCTTCGAAGCAAATCAAACGCTCGTCAATGAGTGCCGATTGAACAATTGCGGTTTATAAACAACGTGCCGAAATAAAATTTCGTTCTCTACTAATTGAAGACTTAATGATTTCCGCGTCGCTAATAATCGTCGAGGTCTTATCAACAAGGTGATAAAATAGGAAAAACATCATCATCGCTCGCTATCTCTCTTCTATTTTTGTTTCATTTTCAAAAGCCGTTTAAAGAAAACGACTTTCCTTGTACAACAAATTATTTTAACTCGCGATTAAAGTGTTATTTGCTAATTCACTTACGTGGTTGGATGCTCCACTTTCCTGTACTTGTACGGATCATATTCCTGTTCGGACGCGCTCTTCTTCTTTTCCTCGAGCTCCAAAACGTAAACGTTGTTATGTTGTTTCTCGCTCGATTCGTAACTGCAAAATACATATATCTTTCTGTCAGCAGCGAGATTCAAGCTTTTTTTGTTCAAACATCAAAATGTAATCGTTCTCTCACCCATTGTTGTATTCCTTGGATGAGGAAGACTTTTTCGCGTCCTGCAGAGCGTCCTGCAACAGAGAAAACGTGGAAGATAAAACTTGAAGAGACTCAGAAAACGACGAGAGAGAGATCGTCAACGGAAAATATTTTGACGTAAGATCAACAACAAAATAATTGCACGAATGCGCATTGTGGTGTAAAAAAAAAAAAAAAAGAAAAAAACATTGCTGAGAAGTAAATTATTCCGCGATATTTTTCGCGTTGTTGCGCGATACACGAGCGATTGCGTAGATATGTAGCAACGTAGAAGTTTCGTTGCCCGCGGCTTTTTCCGTCTGCGACAATTGGATCGGCGCGATCGAGATTGTCTAACATATTGGCACATTCGCGTCTAATCGCTATACGTTCATACATTTTGTATATTTTTTCTCTCTTTCTTTCTCCGTTGGAACAAATAGAATCTTGTTCAGCGATCAGAGATACGAGTCGCATGAATGTTTAATTTTTCGCGCAACTTAAGCGCAATCAGGTAAATAAGAAGATTTGTAGATTCGAGACTGTCGACTTGATGATTGCGTGCCGGCCTTACGACTGCATAAATAACGAAGAAAATCAAATCACGCTCACGAAGCGCGAAAATCGCCGCGCGCGCGTAATTCCTCGAGATTGACGTGAATTCTTTTGACGTGTGCGATTGAGTTTTGCAAAACACGACGACGAATATATGTGTACGGGAAATTTTGCAGGCGCCATATATGTGTGCAAAAGCGCATAAATTGCATAATACGCGGATACGACCGTTTAATTCGTCCTTCGAAGCAAAAGATCACCGCCCACACACACGGTGGTGGAATGTAATGAGATGCGTGTCGTTAACGACACGCGTGATATTTATGTACGGCAATATATAATGATCGCGTATGTACATATAGTGGAAGATTCCCGCGGTTGCTTCAAACGTTTTTAATAGTCAGACATTACGTATTATCGAGGTATTATCAGTCAGAAAAAAAAAAAAATAACAAATGTCTAGTATAAACATGAGTATAGCACGTAAACATTTAATTTTTACAGCGAGAAAACTTTCCGCTTGATTCCGCCGTGCGCGGATTGAGGCGCGTTTTCTTTGCGCGCGCGACGTTTTGTATAATTTCTGATAATATGTCTCCTCTTTGCGCAACGGAAAACATATATGTATTTAATTGCGCGAGAAGAAGAGCAAACAAGAAGAGTTCGAGATCAAAGAGAACAAACAATTTGTAATATATAAATTTGCAAAGAGAAAATCTACATTTGATTTTACAACATCAGTTTCCAGATAATTTCTCTCTTCTTTTTCTGAATTTTATTCACATCTTACACAAATAGAGCGAAGAGAAAAATCAATTAATTTGCAAAGAGAAGATCTACATTTGATTTTACATAAACAAGTTTCTTTTCGGTCAAAAACACGTGACAATTTCTCTCTCTCTCTCTCTTTCTCTCTTTCTGTTTTTCCCAGATGTTCATCGTCACACAAATATAAAAAAAAAAAGGGCATCTCTCTTATCTCGTTTCTCAAATTCGCAAAGTATGTTTTCTTCCTCATAAACGTTTCTTCAAAAACGAATTTGTAAATAATAATGCGTCATGCGTGGGTGTGTTAATGATGATGCATTCACAGGTGTCGAAAGGAGGAGGAGAGGTGGAATTACTTTGTAACATATCGCGCATTGCTAATGACCGCTAAAGATGTTAATTCGATCGGTAAACACGCGCGCAATCGTCAATGTGTGCTTTTTTTTCTTATTTCTTTCTTTCTTTCTTTCTTTCGTCGTACATACCAATTAGCGGTAGCGATAAGTTATTTAATCAAGATTACAAATATATTTCTTTGTTTGCCTTTGATGCGCGCGCGCGCGTCAACACGTGTGTCACACTTGCGAGAGCGTGTCGATTAATGATTAACGGATCGTATACGAAGCGAATTTATTTGCGTGTAGACATTAATTCGTAAACAAGTGAAATGCGGTGCGAACGCCCTGTATCTCACAGAGACCGATACTTAGATATTTATCCGCTTATTCGCTTTTTTTTTTTTTTACACGATGCAATTAAAACAAATTTCTCTATCAAATATTTTTCCCGCGGATCTGTTTATTTCTGATAGCGCATGTGGAATTTCCGTATCTTTCTTTATATCGGAGGGATCCGAGAGACATAAAATTCCGAATGAGTGTTACATTTATTTACACTTGTTCTTGCCACTACCTTACGTCTAATTCTATTAACGCGCCGTGTGTCTAGACCTGTTATCGGTTTCGACGATAATTATCATGACGAATTGTTAAAATTTTTGTTTTCTCAGAAAATCGAGATCGTCGTAATTAACCGACGGCTCTCAATGAGAGATCCGGATTCTAAGTAAGTTTCCGCTCGTTGTTATCAGTCAGAAATTTTCAGATGACGAAATTCTAAGTGTGCTATAGAAAACCAATGGAATATTACGGAATTTTTCAACGGAATTTCACGATAAGAACCGACGGCGCACGCTCCGCTGAACGTGTTAATTGCTTAAATAGCGCTAAACCGAGAGTTTCGCAACATCGACGAACAAAGCGTCGGTTTTTTTGTTGTTGTTTCGCGTTACGTTAAAAATATACGCGATTGTAAGATTTAAAAATAAATATTAATTGTGCTCTACTGTGCTGCACAGTTTACGTTTGATCCGCATATCTGATCCCGCGAGATCTTTTAATTCTCTCTCTCTCTCTCTCTCTCTCTCTCTCTCTCTATCTCGAATCGGAGAGGTCTTTAAACTTTTACGTAATATGTCTGTTTTTTCCAGTCAATAACACACCGACGTTTTCTCTATCCCGTTCTCCCTGGAATTCGTCAGATCCTCGATCGCAGATCGTCGCGCGAACGTTTTTCCTTCCTTTCATAATTAGCTCGGCGCTATCGCGGAAGTACTCAAGAGAGAGAGAGAGAGAGAGAGACGTCACACACTTTATCTCGCGTTGCTTTCGATCACCGCGACAGATGCTTCTGACTACTGATTATTTGCATATGATACATCAGCGGCATATCTGCAATTTGTTTTTTCCTCGTAAAATTGTTTATTAGTAGAATTTAACATAAATTACATATTACGCGACAGACACAGTTGATTTATTGCGACCTGTTCGCATTTTCCCGGAAAAAAAGAAAGCAAAAACAAATTGGTCATTTGCGCGAATTTCTTTAGTTGAATCATCGCGCGGGATAATTAATTAGGCGTCACATTTTTGTGCCAGATACAAGCACCAGGTGTGTGTGTGTGTGTGTATGTATGTTTCGCCAAGTGTTTTACGTAATTCGCGCGTCACGTCACATTTTGCGCGCGCGAGCAATCTCTCTATCTCTTTCTCTCTCGTTCGCATACACACGTAAACAATATTATCGCGCGTCCTAGAAAAAAAAAAAAAAATAAAGAAGCTAGCTCATTATCATTACGCGCGACAGGTATACGCGCGTAACACGTAGGTATAATCTTATTGTTAGTCAGAGAGTCACAGACTCTCTGACTAAGAATTCAGTGCACGCGTGAGTCACAACGTTCGGCGGATACACGCACGCGTGCCGGCGGAAGAAACGAACGCAAGCGGAAGGAACGGACAGATGTTGATTGCGCAACAACCGCGTTTCTAAAGAATTGATATCAAAGAATTCGCGCCGCGGGTTTCCGCGACGCGAGAACGCGTACCCCGACCGCCGATGAGATTTGAACGAGCGTGTCGTCTCGACGTGCCACATTCGACGGCCACGTTCGTTCTTGACATTATGATCCGCGGAGAGTGGAACGCTCTTTTCCGCGAGCATAATGAACTCCTCGAGCGACGACGCGATCGCCCGCCGCCGCGTATAGAAAGTTTCGAAAGAAACTTGCGCGGATCGAAAAACGCGCGCGTCTTACGCAAACGATCGATCGATCGATCGATCTTGAATTTTCACGATGCGTAAAAAGTAAAATAATTACGCGTATAATTATCTTGAGGGATAGAATCAATCTGTTACGTGCGCGTCTCTCGTTGCGATCATCGATTGGGTCCGCGTGTTTTAATATCGTTCCCATTACACAAGCCGCCTCGATCGAGATATAACCGGTAATCCCAGGCAGAATTTCGCGAGCTCCGCGATATATCCTGATTGCGCCGGTAATTCTTCTCTCACGTGTATGTGTGCGCGTTTTTTTTTTTTTTTTTGCTATTTTTTTATTTATTTCCTCGCGCCGTTATGTATTCGATGTTACAACACGGCGGGTCCGAAGGAGGAAGATCCTCTTCTCTTTCTCTCTTCCTATCTCGCTTGCGTGTATTACAAACACACATTTGCGTGTTCTCGTCGCGTTATCGAGATATTTTCGAGTAGTGGGTATTAGCGGAAATAATCCGCGCGCGAGATATTGTTATCAGAATGAATTCTCGTGGAAACCGGTAAAATATACGCGACGGAGATCGACGGAGATCTTGTAACGACAGGCTGAGCAGTCATTAATGTCAGATAATGTTATTGCTCGAAAGAGAAACTCGTACTTAATTTGCGGTCTTACTACCATATCCGAGAAATAAGCGGAGAAATTGACAAGCTGTGTTTACGACGTGGGGATTACGGTGAGAGAATTTATAAAGATGAGAGAGCCGAAAGAAGGAGTGCGCCGAAAAATCCGCCTGCACACGCCTGCGCTCAGTCATTAGACGCGCTGTACCGACGACGCATTATTTTTTAATCTAAGCAATTTAAAAGAGATAACGGATGTAATGCATTGCATCTACATTTAACAGAGAGATACGATAGGCGCAGCTTGTCCGTTCTCTAACGTGATGAAAAAAATTATCGAATCACGAACCGCGCGTGTTGTCACACTTTGTGTTCACATCACAACACATTTTTATTTATTTATTAAATGTATCAAATATAAATATTGTTATATTGCTTATTAAAAATATATCAAGGGTCAAAAGATGCCTTTAGTGAGAATTAAATTGATTTTGAGAAAAAAAAATTTCCTTTAACAATTGAACTTCAAAATAAACAAAATAAAATTAGATAACAAACTAGAAAATCGAAAACAGAGAATGAATAAATTCACATAGTTTCTCTCTTATCTCAACGTAATTATTTGCCCGCGATACATTATAAATGTGTCTTTTTGAAATTGACGTTGCGCTCGCTGAGATCCGTTGGCATTCGATATCAGAACGTTTCCGCAATAGTCTTTTCTTAAATTACAGTCCGAGAGAAAGCCAACACTCGGCAAGGTCGTTAAAAAGTCTATAGGAAACAGCGAGCACAAAACCGCTTTGACAAGAGCGCGCTTTGACAATTCGAACTTCGCTTTCGCGTAAATCGTGCACGTGCATGAAGGTCCGGAATCGCGCCCGATCGCCTTCGGTTGGGAGCGAGGTGGCCCGAGAGAAAAAAACAAGCGCGGGAACGCGCGGAAAAAGTCTGCGGGAGAAGGACATTTCGCAAAAGCCGCGAGTCGCGGCGACGGTGGACGCACGTCAATCAACGGGTAGCAGTCCGCGCGGTCCGTTTACTCATTGATATATTTTCCGATTGTGCAACGCACAGCTTCAATCGCCAATTAATAGTGCGTATTGGGCGAAAAAAAAAAAAACAGACGGGAGACAATCGCGGCGCACGTGGTCGCGAGCAAACGAAACGCGAGAAAACAATTGTCCTTCGGACGCGAGTGCGAGAGGAGCTCTCTCGTTCGCGCTCAATAAATCAACGCGATAACTTTCCATTCTCATGATCGGCTCATGATCGAACTGTCGCGCAATCCGCGAAGCAATCTGTCGAAAATATCACGTGCGCGCAACAGTTACACTCCGCTTTATTATTATCCTCGTCTCATAATCGATTCCCCGCGGGATATAAAAAAAGACGCGATATCATACACATCGGTTCCCGCGATTTAAAGACACACTTTCAATTCGCGTTTACCGAAACGCGTTAATCGATACGCTTAAATAAACGCGTAACGATTCGCGAATTGAAACCTGAGATAACGCGAGCGAAAAAAAAAATGAGAAAAAAAATTATAATACGTGAAAAATCAATGAGTCTTTCGCGGGAAGACGAGGTGAGAACACATTTCGCTTGCGTGTGCGAGAGAGATATATATATATATAAAATGTCTCACCACCTGTGGTTTTTTTTTTTTCACGCACATCTGCATGTGCGTTCGCACATTTTTGCAATTGTAATTTCGCGATATCGGTATCTTTTTCTTTCGCATAATCAAAAGTAACGCGATAACGTTTCAGGCTTCTGCCGTTTTTTTGAATATCGGCGCAATTCGCTCGGAAAAAAAAAAAAAGAGACTGAATTTTCTTTCGAGCGCGCCGTGAACGCACAAGACCGACATTAGTCCGGTTTACAATCGGAACGCCGTGAAACGAAGAGAAGCAAAGGTTCCCGGAGAACCGCGAAAGGTTAAGATCTTTGAAAGTGTTGTTTTTCACGTTTCATTAAACAAACTCATTAAGGATAATCGCGAATGTAAAGCTATTCAGGCGTTCGTTTTCCGCAAAGTCATTTTTCCCCGCGTGACTTCTCCTTCCTCCCTTCCTCCCTCGCGACATTTATCCCGTCAGACTTTTCGTGTCAAGGCGTAGGTGACTTTAACGAGGTTTCAATCGAGAAAAAGAAAAATCTATATGTATTGTATTACTTCCTGGAACAACACGCAATCTCGCGAGAAACCGAGAAGGACGAGTGTTTTTCTTCCGATATAATTCACCTGAGAAAATCAACATCTTGTCATCCAACATGGTAAAAAACCAACACCGAGAAAGATTCACAAATTAATTCACGGTTGAAATTAGATCGTCACGTGTGTGCGCGAAAACTATTGTCAGAAAATCATCAGACGTTCGAAAATTGACTTATCTTCCTGCGATGTCTGTAAACACATTCGTGCTTCTCGGTTTTGCTTATTAGTAAATATATATACATATATATATCTAGAATCCGACACATTTCCGTGTGTCTAATTCACAGTCTCTCTTCACTTACCGTGCTCGAAGTATATCCTAAATTGTCGTGCGACATCCTGGCGGAGGAGCACCGATCGGATCCACCAGACGACGTCGTCGGTCCTGTCGTCGCGACGAAGAGGGTGGCTCGGGCGAGAACGCGAGAGAGAAAGGTTTGCGGACAGGTGTGAAATCTCGAGACAAAAAAAAAAAAAGAAAAAAAAATATATAGACTGAGAAAAGGGAAGAGAAGAAAATGGCACGCTTTTAATCTCTGAAGGTACGTTGCATTGTCGTGTCGTCACGGCAAGGTAGGTGTACGGCCGCCGCAAGTAGACTGATCTGAGTTAGCGCGCCAAGTATTATTTATATAGCATCGCGGCATGTGCGACTCGCGCTCGCCTGCTACCGTTTCGTATATCGTTTCGGTTACCGGACGGTTCCGGACGGCAAAACCGGACGCGCGCGCGTTTTCTTCGTTCGGTGCTCCCTCGTGTCGGAGATGACCAACACACTTTGGCGATGATGACATTTCGGGATTCTGCATCCGAGGTGAAGGCGAAACGTCGTCTTCGCCGAGTCAAAGGCGACGGACACGATTCCTCTCGTCTGTCTGCATCCGTGTGCGCTCGATGAGGATAAGTGCGAGGGCACAGGTGGTCCTTGTGCACGGGACGGGTGTGATGCACGGAGTTGACGAGAGATGAGGAGTCTTACGACGCTTGTCTGATCTTTTAACGCAATGGGTTTCTTCAATAGCGTTATTATCTCGATCGTCTAATCTACGAGAGAGAGAAAGAGAGAGAGAGAAAGTTGAAAAAACGATTGGCAATGTAACTGTAAAAAATATATATATAGATATATATATAAAGTTTTGTTCGCAAAACGAGGTCATCGCACAAATGCGAACGAAGAAATATATTATTTTTGAGCAAATCTCGCGATTTTATCACCGAATCAATGTTTAATGATATTTGTTTAAATTCGAAGATTAAGTTGTTTTTTTTTTTTTTTACAAAGATAAAATGAGATTATTTTCAAGAAGACGATAATGCAGAGAAATCCGATCGAAAAGAACCTTCGGCGACACGCCGAATATCGCGATCGAAAATAATCTCCGCTCCATTGAGATTTGAAAGAGATCTTCGCGTTTCTATTTGTCTTCTTTGCGATTTGTAAATATTTACACGTGTACGATAATGTAATCTATCTACTTCGCAAATATGTGAATGGATTATAACCAGTTTAATTTATTCCGTTTCTCTTTTCTTTTGTCCGGCACATGCTCAAATATTTTCTGACTTACGTAATGCGTCGAGATCTCGATTTTGCATTGTGACGTACGTATGCGACAAGAGAAATAGAAATATTTGCATAAGAAAACAAATCCGTTCCACTGGTTTCAAATCTTTAAAAAGAAAAAAAAACGCACGCGAAACTCGACAAATCGATACGCGTCATTACAAAAAAATTTTGAGATAAAAAACATTTCATTGAAATATTTGTCCTGTGCGCCAAGTACAAAATATGAAATCGATGTGTATCTTATTTATCGAGCAATATAATCACAATTTTTATCTTCCCGCGAGTGACGATACTATTTGATGATAACGTGAAAAATATGTATTACGTGACCAATTAAAGTTCTTTTTTTTTTATAACGTTCTTCATTTAGTCTTTGCAAATTTGTAAAGTTTGTCTAGCAAAGACTAGAGAGATATCAAAGTCTTATCTTTTTCACATTCCGCGAAAGTCTCGAAGTCTTTCATGTGTGTGCGAACAAATTCGATTATCTAAGGACTAATAAATTATTATACACATAAAAATTGTATAAGAGATTAAGACGCTCTCAAATGTGACTGTATATAATTACACGTAATATTGAATTTTTCTTTACGTTAATGAAGAATTTTTTCTCGGTATTATTGTGTCGTACAAAAACGTTTTCTTTTTTCCACAAACTCGTTGTGAAAGAGAAACAAAAAGTTGAAAAAGAATCGATATTTTTTAAAATAAAACCTCAGCAATAAATCATGTCAGTTTTGACAGTTTGATATTCAGAATCGAGATATCAAATCTCAAAAGATACGCATGTTACTGATTGAAAAACGTGGCTAGAATGCCAGGAGAACAGCAGAAATATGTATATAATTCTTTTTGCAATTTTTTGACAAACATATCTGAAAAACAAGAATGAGAGAGAGAGCGCGCGCGCGCGTACTTGTGTGTGTGGCGGATTTCTCTCAAAATTACGACCACGACGTCGCGCACGTTGGTTGATAGATTAATCAGAGTGGAAGAACACACACATTTTTATTCGTAGAAATCATAATCTTCAATGAGAAGATAAACAATATTCACATGAGATACGCGCCGCGCGTTTGGAAGACAGAGTGACGCGCGCGGTATAGAATGACATACATTCCATAACATATGACGAAGACCATTTCGTAGTAGTAGAACCGACAAAACGATATGTTTCCAACACGCGTGGAAAATTACCGATTCGGGAAGCGGCATTCCCGAGCGTCGTTTTCAAGTGGAACCTAATCGCGCGTGCAGAAGCAATTAATTTTTATAATATCTCTCATCTTCGCACGTAATAGAGACGACAAAACACGTGTATTATATATCTATTAGCGTTTATCCCGCACACTAAGGTCAAGTGATCCACTTTTCGATTTCGACAGAAACCGTCCTCACCTGGACAAGAAAAGAAATAAATAAATTTGTTGTTTATCGCCAAAATCGATTAATCGCGCGTGCGTTTTTTTTTCCGCGAAAATTGTTGTTGTCGCGCGAACAAATCCGAATAATCGCTTTTCGCTAATATAATTGACGAAGCGATTTGAGGAACATTATATTTTTTATCATTCGTATGTGATCATCGACAGTTAGGGATGGTACCTTGGCGAAGCCCGATGACTCCTCGTCGAAGGCGCGTGAAAACGTCGCTTTACGACCATGGATTTCGTCGTGTGTGGGAGTAGACGTGTGAGAGAGGTCGATGAATCCGCTTTGAATCACGGTCTCGTCCTTTAGACTTCGCGCGGTTCACCTTCCAGACATTGTGTACAATACGTGCACACGCGGATGATCGCGTCGCATAAATTAAGAATCATCGCGCATCGCTCTCACAGAGAAACACGTTGTCGTACTTAGACACACACACACAAACACACACACTTGCTTTTTATTTTGGCTCCAGAAGGCGTACATTAAAAATAAAAATTCGGCCGTCGCTCGCGTTTAAGAGAAGGATCTGTACACATGTTATTTAGGAGAATATTTCATACGCCTCGGTATAAAAAAAAAACTCAATTTGACTTTCTATTCGCGACACGCGCGAGGACAGTTTCGTCGAGAGATTATCTTTGTCGCAATATAAATTTGATTGAAGTTGCGAACGATATATGATATAATACGTACGTTGTTGTATTCAACGTTTCTCTCTTATAAGTAATGAACTTTTTTCTTACAAACCAGTCTGTAAAGTCGGTATGAGACGTTACTTGTATGCGCGATTATGCGGTATTTTTTTTTTTCACACTTGCTGCGTAAGGAGAAAGATTCGAAATCAATGAAGAATTGCTAGTCTCGATTGATTTACACAGTGGGTATTTAATAACATACGTGTCATGGTCGACATGCATACTCGATTCGTTCGAATCGTCGAAGAAGAAGAAAAAACATCTCGCTAGCGCGTACCATAAAATATAAAGTTTATTACAAAAGTAGATATATATCTATATATTTGGTGTCTATTTGTATAGTACGTTTCTGGTTGTTTTTTTCTTCTCTTGTTTGAATTTATTATAATTAATTTATTATAAATTTATTTATCTACGAGAATTAGTTTATATTTCAATTGCAATCGACAAGGAGACGTGTGTGTGTTCGAAAAAGTACGTTGCGCATTAAATTCAATGTATACAAATGTTTTCAAACAAACGATAATTGACTTGAATCTCTCGCGACGATTTTTTTGGCACACCTTTGACAATCGAAAGTTAATTAGTTGATTTCAACAATAGTCAACGTAATAAAAATCTATAGAAAACAATATATATTTAAATAGATTTAACTTCTCAAATAGTGTAGAAAGAAAAGCAAATATATATATATATAATATGTATACATAAGATTATAAAATGAAATACAAAACTTAATGCACGAATGTTTAACATGATTATGTGTGTATATGTGAGGCATTTCATGTGCTATCATCTCATGTATAATGCGTGATCTGTTTAATTTCAAATTTACATAATTTCTTTCTCTCTCTCTCTCTTTTTCTCGTCATGATATTATAGAAGCGCTGCATGCAAAATATGCTCACCGTTCGTTAATTCATGTTTACAAAAATCAAGCGCATCTCGCCCAGTGTATAATATATTTTTTCTAGTTTTTTTTTTTTTTTTTACAAAATTAAAATAAAAGATCTCAACAGTATACAGCGAGCGCAATTCCATCGCAATTCGATCAAAAATTGAAGGCATCGAACATAAAAGTAGCGAAGATTCGATTGTTTATATATATATATATTCGTAACGTTTATTTTCCGTACTGTACAAAGAACCGCGCGCAAAGCACAGCCGCGGATATTATTATTATTTTTTTATTTAATATATTTAAGCTATATCTTCGAGAGCAATTAACTTACACGCCACGTAGTTGTTTAAATGCAACAATGTACAGAGAGACATAAGAAAGTGTCGTAATTTACAGAGAAAAGAGTTGTTTTGGAAGATAATCATAGTATATAGTACAGAGTTGTGGAGCGGAAAACTGAATGAATTATCCTTCTTCGAGGTATGATACTCTTAAACTCTGCGCATGATCCTACGTATTTTTTTTTTTTTTTTTTTTTTTTTTATTCGCTCGTCAGAGTCGTACCGTACCCAGACTCTTAAATTCTTGTTGGTAGAAACATTATATAATCTACTTTTACTCCAGTGTCTTCAATTCTTGGCAACATGTTCCTCTCCTATCCCGTTTCTCTCTTTCGAGAGAAACATCGCCCTCACAAGTGGTACAGACATGTACATATATATATATGTATTTATGTGTACATATTATACACACATGCGCAAGAGTGTATACATAAATTGCGCATGTGTACAATATATATGCGTGCATACATATGTATATATCTCTTGAATAATTAACAAATTCTTTACGATCTATTAGATATTACACGTAAAATTAGTTTAGGTAAGATTCTTTCTGAAAATATTCAATGGGTCTGCCAGATACACTATATAGCCGCTGTATATATTTTTTTTTTGTTTTTTTTTTTTTATATGTAACACACAGTCGAAGAACGTAGTGATTTCCACTCATCGCACCGAGTGAGTAATTCGCACACATGCGTCTGCGTGTTATGTTAGTACAACTGCGATAGGAGTTAATAATTGCAAAATATAGAACATTTGAACGTTCAAATCAGCATTATGTCAGAATCCTCAGTATTTCATCTACAATTCCCGACAGTAATGAGTTATTGTCACTTTTACCTTCGATCATCAAGTTTCCCGTCGATCTCTGTAAAAAAAAAAAAAAATCAAATTGCACGATGTATCATCGAGTGAATTTTTTATCACCCAGTTATCTTTTTTTCTCAACTGTTAAAAATGTGACACTCACGTTATATTTCAACAAAAGGCACACATGATGTCCCTTCAAAGAGTGTCCGTAAAGCGATGCCGTGTCGTTAATTTGTTCTACTAGTGTGAGATTGCATTTACGGCAGATAGCGCCGAGAACCGCGTCGAAGTCCTGGGAAGGCGTCACTTCTTTCTTAATCTTAGATACTAATTGACCGCTTGTTAGAAGTTCCGTAAGTATGTCCTTGTGAGAGAGATGTCCGACCATAAACTTGCTGCACGTCAAGTGCACGGTGAAGTCGAGTTTTTCTTGCTGCGTGCCCTCTTTATCGTCGAACATGTAGGTCAGTGTGCCTCTGAGCTTCTGAGCGAACGTCACGTCCGAGACTAAAACTGTGAACTGGGTTTCTTTACTAGATTGCGGAGGCAGTTGAAACGGCAGTTTCATCCCGAATTCGTCTCCAGGCTGGAAAAGACATTAATGCACGGAAACGCTGTTTATCTGCGAGTTAAACTAACAGAATAATTCTAAAATGTGTTAATTACTCACATTCCTAAGTAATTTAAGCGACGATGTGTCCGAAATATCGAAAACTAATTCCTTCACAAGCGACTGACCTAAATTCGTAATGTTTATTGACACGGTAACTTGGTTCGAGTCGTGGGGAATCTGTCTCAACTCATACGTCATGGAAATGATTTTGTTCTTCGCTAATTCCTCATAAACGACACTTTGCTGCACAGAATTCGCATTGATTTCGGAATTCGGAATAATATCCTCTTTTAATTCCGGTAATATTTCTTTGGACGGGGTGGATATGCCCGCCGTTTCCTCGTAACCCAATAATTTAGTCTCCTTCTTACTTTTCGACTTCTTTGATTTTCGATGTTTTGATGAATCTTCCTCGGTAGACTTCTTGTGTTTGTCCTCTCTCTGACTCTTTGACTTCTTGCGCTTGCTATCTTTTTGCGTCTCATTGGACACTTCCGTATATCCTCCAAGAGCGGGAGATTGAACTTTCTCGGGAGAATTGGTTTCCAACCACAAGTCGGGCGATTCTTTCTGACTGTTCACTTTGTTTTCCGCAGATTCCTTTACTTTTCGTTTAGATTTTCTATGTCCCTGTCAATAAATATATGATATCAAGTCAATTATTAACAAAAATTTTAGAAGTCTCATAAATAAACAAAGTTAAATCACGTTACGACACTTTTTCATTATTAAAAAGAAAAAAATTACTTTTTCCTTTTTGGATTCTTTTTCTTCGGCTTTCTTCGTTATATTATTTTCAATAACTCTATGCTCCAAGACAGGCAATCTCTCGTCTTCTCTCAAAGGCATGTCAAGGTCAATGTTCAAAGCTCTATGTGGATCGTTAGCATCTACCACATCGTACTCGTCGCTGTCGCTTATCTCAGCACCAGGAGGAAGTTCTCCTATACCGGTATTTACTATTTGCGCCGGTACATTATCATCCTGTTCTTCGTCCTCCGACGCAGACTTTTTGCCTAAAAATGTTCAACATTAGAAGTCGCGATTTTCTAACAAATTTCCTAACAGTACGACTTATGTATAAGATAATTACTTTTATTTTTCTTTGATTTCTTCTTCTTTTCGTGCTTTTTGTGTCTTTTATGATTGTTGTCTGTACTTCTATCTCGACATCTATGCGAATTGGAAATCTTTAGTGAGATTGGTATGTCTAGCTCCGCGACGGGAATGTTTTCGAAGTCTTCGTACATGTTCGATGAATTGTGATATGACGCTGTACTCTTGAATGAACCTTTCAAATAATGAGGATTATTCTCTTGTTCTAATTTTCTCGCCTCGCGTCTCCTCTCGAGCTCTTCCGTCGTCGGTTCGTTCGAGTCTCGTTTGGAGTACAAGTCGCTCGACTTTTCTGTCTTAATAAAAATATCATTCATATCTAAGTCTTCTGAATCTGAGCTCTCTGAAGGAGGATCATTGATCCACGAATCTAGATCCAAGTCTTCAGGTATTGGTACCTGCGAAAGATATTCACAACAAAATGTGTAAATAATCTACAATTTAGAAGTTGTTTTAGTTTTATTATTATCAAAACACCGCTTACTTTTCTTTGAGCTTTTGGCGCAACCGGATTAAGTTCACCCTCAAAAGCTTCCTTTAGTTCTTGCGCAAGACCAGGATTCTCTTTCAGCAATTCGAACAAAACTAATGCGGAGCTCGATCTTTCTTGAACTTCCAGATCACCGCTACAGACAAACGCTTCGATTTTGTCTTTCAATCCGTATATCTGTACAGTAAAGCTCAATTTAACGCGCAATTTATAGATTTACTTTAAAATGTTAAAAACAAATCAATATCAAAGTTCGATTATCATTACATAAATTATGTCGCAATACCTTGTCCATTGTTTCACTATCACCCTCTTTTTCCGCTTTAGCGAAAGTAGTTGCAGCCAATTTTAATATATTATGAACATAAACCGCTTGTATATGTCCTGGCAAGCTAGAAGCTTGCGATCGCAACATAGATTGCAAAGTTGCCAAAGGATCTTCCAGTTCACTATCGATTTAATAACACATTGTTAATCATAGTTACTACTGATGAACCTGGCAAAATCTCTTCAAAAAAAAGAATCACTACCTAGAGAATTCTCCGCAGATCCATGCCGCGGCGTACAAAACTTCGGACATTGTCGCTCTCGGCTGGCCGGTCAAAAGATATGAATTCTCAAGCAGTAAGGCACATTGTTGAACCGCATATTTTCGTATAGCTTGTACGCGAATCGCTACGTCGAGTAATTGAGTCGCTACTAATGGTCCGTGCTTGGTGCCTTCCATTCGCGTAAGTTCCACCAATACAGATATGTACCTGCGAAAACAAAGTCTCACATGTGTGAATTTTGCTTTTTCAGAGAAAAACGGTTTTTGAAACTGTCGATTTTCACGATTGACTCACCACTCAAAATAGGTAATAAACTGATAATTGTTCTGTGAGCAAATTTGTATAATCTTTGAAAGCAATTCGTCGCGATACGTAGTGCCTTCGGCTTTGTCCATGTGCACCATTAACTTCTTAACTATCTCCATTAGATTCTTCTTAGAAACCATTCCGTACAACAAGTCCAAGGCACGCAGTCTTATACTTTCGTCTTTGTCGTCGAGACATTGCATAATAAGATCTTTGTGAGCTTGCACGCTCTTCGGATGAGTTCGCAGTATCTTCGACATCGCCAACAGTCCTAGATACTTCAGGTTTTGGTCAGAGTCCTCTATCAATATTCTCAACTTCTGAACACACAGCTGTATCGAATCGGAATGATTCGGCATGCCGGACGATATAGAAATCAATACGGCTATTACCGTATTGATACACTCGTAGAGTAACGACATCGCGGATGTACTAGAAGATTATCGGTATATTATTATGTGTCCGACTGTATTTTTCGATTGGAAAGTATTTGCATGTATACAAATTACATGAATAAATGCTACGTTACGAGAGAGGTAAAACAACTGAGAGAAAATTGACAAACAACTGCTAAGTTCCAAGCTGTATTACTTGTGTATTGCAAGCGATGTTAATAATAATTTACAAACGCAAATGTTATCGATAAGTTGTGCTTCAGAATAAAAATACATCATGTACCTGTGTATCAAATTGGTAAGAGGCTCTATTAATTTTTTTCCAAGCCTAGGTTCTAGAGGCGTCAATGCTCCAAACTGAAAATACGATATCTTTGGATTCTAAGAAGTACTTGGCAATTTTTTTTTTTTCAACAAAGAAGTGTGGCTTCTTACTTCGTCAAGATCGAACACAACAATGAGACATAAAATGAGCTGTCATTAATGATGTTTGGAATAAAATGTGTGCGTTAAGGTTTTGTGTGCCAAATATATACAAATGTTTCTACGAAACGCTTACTGATACTGATGTGCTCTATCAATAGCGTCGACTGCACATAAAAACATTTATATAACTTCATTATATAGATAAAACAAACTTATAAGTAATGTGAAACCTTGAAATCAGATCAACTAATGGTTGTGTGAGTCGCCGACCCAGGTTTGGCTCGATCAGAGTTATAGTTGAGAACTGAGTACGAGAAACAAAACCGATATGGCTTTTACAAGGAGAATATTTAAAAATTATTGTAAAGATATCAATAGAAAAACAGTTGTTCGATGAGTTGATGTTTTTGCCAAATTCGTGTAAAAGAATATCACTCGTTAATATTCTGGCGATAGAAGAGCGATAACACTTACCAGTTTGATAATCTTAATGAGCATCCAATTATTCGTGGAAGTCGTCATTAGCTTAAAGAAAACGGGTGCCAGGCTCAGATAATTTTTCGGATTTTTCCTGGCTAATTCGCAGACTACATTTACAGCCGCGCTCTGAACACCGCTGTCCGGGTCTTCGAGTTTCTCCTTCAATCTGGGAAACGCTGGTCTCAGAGCCTCGGGAAATCTCAGAAATACTTTGTACATCATCAAAACCGCTTTCTTGCGCAGATACGGTTTTGTGGATGTCAGCAAAGTCATTATGTCGTGAACTAGGTCGCGCGCTAAGTCCGGACTTATAAAGCAAGACAGACCACTCAATGCCAAACCGGCATCGTATTGGTTCTGACTATTTAAATCTTTGCGAATCATATTTGTGGTCAGCATAAGTAGCTACAAGAAAAGAAAAAGAAACCTTACAAAATACAAGACCACATGTGCAATCTTGCATCTAATCTTCTGTACAAGTAAATTTTACCTCTATATCCGCATGAAAACTCTGACTTGCAGCAAGATAGCCAATTCTCTTGTAAGTAAACTTTGCAGAAGACATGACTTCTATTATATTAAAGCCAGCCCAACTAATATCATATCCTAACATCTGGAGCTAAAACACAAAACCAGATCAGTTGTCAATACTTGGAGCAAAATTAAATTAAACTGGTTTGTAGCAAATCACTCGCATAAAAATTATTATATACTGATGTTTACACTTGTGTGCTCGAAATTTGCACAAAACTCACATATGTTAACTTGGCCACAGCGTTTGCCTTGACCGCCACATTGTCCTGCCGCAGCTCCTGCTTGATCTCCTCGATGCATTGAGCGATGTACTTCGCCTGTGATTTAAAAATCACAAACAATTCTATTAAAATCACATCGGACAACAAGAAATAAAGTAAAGTAAGATTAAAGGTTAGGTTCCGATAACACAATTTCACCAGAGAAATCGCAAGAGAGCATACGGGAAGACGATCACCTCATTCTCTTTGTTGTTCCTGATCCCACGCACCAGATCCGTCAGATTCTTGTCGAACATACGCTCGAAGTTTCCCTTTACTTTGCGCAGTGCCATGATCGCATTTGGAAAAAAAAAATTAAAAACGCCGTCCCTCTCTCTCACGCGAGTTTATCACTTAGGGGGCTTCCTCGCGCATCGGCCGGATCGTAATTTTCTGATTGTAATCGGACGAGACGTGGTCCTGACACCGTGCGTTCAACCGTGAACAAACTCGTGGGCATCAATCCTGCGGTTCTTACCATTCACATCTTTTTGACAGATTGGCGAACGAGGCCCTAATATCGGAAGTCATTCCTAGGAAATGTCAAACAGGCACAACTGCAACCCTATCTGCACCCAAATCCGACGTATTCGCTCATCGGGGCGCGCGTGTCTTCGTGTCAACGCGCTCGGCCACTGTGCGATTCGGTGCCGCGAATTCGAATCTCGTGTTTCACTTTTTTACCTGAACGTACGTGCGATATTACGTAAATTCGCATCTGAAAATTGAAAAAAAAATCCGAACAATATAAAAAGCAACTGATTCGTTCCTTCGTAGCTGCACTTTTGACACGTCGCGTCCGTTTTTCTCTTTTCTTTCCGTAAACAGAGAAAACAGCGTGGCGTGAATTTAGTAGACGATTTCACTTCGATCCGACGATGAAAAACAAGTTGAAAGTTTGTCGCAAAATAAAGATCAAGTCCGCGTGTAATTGCGATGCGAAAAGTCCACCAATCAGACGTCTGATTGGAGAAACACCTTATTGCCGCGAGACGCGCGATTGGTCGCGCCGAACATCTTCAATGAAAACGAACCTTCGAACACAGACCTCCGCAATCTCGAACACAGTCGCGATCATCGCGCGCTCGACACATTTGCGAGGTGGAGAAGTTCGTAAACGCGAACAATTGCGAGTCTAATGCCAACTTGAATAATTGATCAACAAACACGTACTTTCCATCTCTGTTACACAGTCGGAAGACAAATTTACGACAGGCGACAGCTCAGTCAATTAATCGAACACGATCATACGAACACATGCACGCGTTACGTACGATCGACCCTTCTTTGTATTGACCCACCCACACTTGCTCCCTCGGGACGAGCGTTCTCGTCTCAGAGTGCTCTCAACTTTCGCGGTCGATCATCGTCGGAAGGGACAAAGAGACCGATCGAGAGGCACATCCGATATAGGCCCGGTCGATCGTGCTGGATCGTCAGGAATCGCCGAGTCGTTCCCGCGACTCGCTTGCGGGAGGCGAGAAACGGAGAGCTACGAGAAAAAGCGCCCGGAAGTGCGATTCGGCAGGAACGGGACCTGCCAGTGTCCGGTCCGGTCTGCGTCGTTCGTCCGGGCGTCGAGAAGGCAGCAGCAACAACACATCGTGACACGGTACGAACGCGACGTGGTGCGAACACGAGGTTGAGAACCGCTCGGTTTTATATGTTAATATCTTCTTATCTCCCCCGATGCGCCGAAAATACCTTGCGTAACGAGAGAGATAACGCGACGTCTCGTGTCATATGGCCGCGCTCGATCGGATAATTCGATCCGATAGCTCGGTTTTACGTCATGAATCTCATCGGGTCGTTTGTTTTCTCGCGCTCGAGACGGCGATATTTTATTTTCTTTTTTTTTCTTTTTTTATGTCGTATATAATTTCGCTGACGCACATGTGTACGACATTGCCGTGTAACATATTGCGACAATGTTAACACTGGCTTTATCGAGCGAACTTCTGTATCTTTGTACGTGCGATTGACTTGTTACATGATTGCAATTTGCAGCCCATGTTTATTCTGATATGTTGTTCCGCAGATAACAACTCGGGACAAGTGAATGTCTCATCCACGACCGAACGATGACTTCGGACTACTTTGGCTTGCCCATTAACATGGACAGGGTGTGCAGAATCTGTCTGACCGAGAGCGCCAACCTGTCGCCCATCTTTTCTCAGGAAGTGAACGACCTGGCCGATCTTTCGCACAAGATACAAGTGTGCGGTTCCATCGAGATAAACGAACAGGACGGATTGCCCGCTCTGATATGCAGCAGTTGCGTCTACAAGGCTAATGTCGCGCACGATTTCAGGCAGCAGTGCCAACACTCGGACGCGAGACTGCGCATGTATTATAACAAGCCCGCAAAATATAATATCACGGTAAATATTTATATATATATATATATATATATATATATATATATATAAAACAATGTATATATATATACATTGTTCATGTTATATTTCGTCAATGAAATTGACGAGATACACGCGCAGCTTTAATATCAATGTTTCAGGATTCTTGTACACAAACAGACTCACAAACCAAATTTGTGCTGTTCGCGAAACAGGAACAGCAGCACTCTCGGGACGATTATTTTGTCAACAAGGAAGACTTGTCGATAGTCAATACCTGTGCGAATCCGCAAGAGTACATTGAGACTGCCGATACGTTTCCCAGAGACAACGTCAGTTTGAACGCCAATCAGATTTCCAGTTTGCCGGACGACAAACTGTTCATGTGTTCCATCGGATTCGAGGGAAACAAAGAGGAAGAGGGAAAAGATTCTTGCTTGCCGGAAGGTAACGTCCAAATGTCGATAATGCAAGAAGATGTGCAGGACACGTCCAACATCATTTACAAAGCAACGAGTCTGCAGACCAAGAGCGACGAGGTCATGGAAGTAAGTCAGTGTATGGAGAAGAGTAACGCGGAAGAGCAATTCGTCAACTTGCCGAGTGATAACGCGATAGAGGAGGAAAACGTTCCGCAGGACGTTCCGCAAAAACGAACGTCCACGAGGAAAGCGAAACTGTCGAAAACGTACAGCGACGAGGATAACATCGACGACGATTATTTCGAGCCGAGTAGCGACAGTCAGGATTCGGTAGACTCGAAGTTCAAGTGCAAGGTCTGCTCAAAGCAATACGCTACACTGAAAGGTCTGAAGAAGCACGCGTTGGTCCACGAAAAGAAGTACAAATGTAACGTTTGCTGTAAGATGTTCTACAAGCAGGAGAACATGGAGAAGCATCAGAAGATACACGCGTCGAAGCCGCACGCGTGTCAGCTCTGTCACGCGTCTTTCTCCAAGCCTCAGACTCTCGTGAGGCATCTCAAGTCCCACACGGACAAGGTGAACGACATGATCAAGCAGATCAACACGAACGAGCGGAGGGACAGCAAGGAACCGAAGAAGGAGCCCAAGCTCGAAGACGACAGCGAAGATGACGCGAGACCTGCGAACGAAACGGAGGAGTTCGAAGCCGCGCCCGAGATGTTCAAGTGCGAGACTTGCAATCAATACTGTTCGTCGTCGAAGAACTTGAAGAGACACGCTCTCTTGCACGGCGAAAAGAGGTACTCTTGCACCGTGTGCAACAAGTGGTTTTACAGACCGGATACGTTGAAGAAACACGCGGAGAAGCACGGGCACGGATTGCTCGACAATCTGGTTGACAACAACAAGATGTACGACGACTCGGACGACGAGATGCCGAGCAACAACACGGCGGAACCCCCTCCGCCGGACAACGAAAACATCAAGAAGGAGGAGAGCGACGAGGACGGGACCGGTGAGTACAAGTGTCAGCACTGCGACAAGGTCATGGCCACGAAGAAGGGTCTTCGACGACACGTGTCGTTGCACAAACCGAAGGCCGAGCCGGTGACTTGCGAGATCTGCAGAAAGGTCTGCGCGAGTCAGGCGCGTCTCGTGCTCCATCAGAGAACGCACAAGCCGAAGGAGAAGGTGCCGCGCGAGTATCTGTGCCACATTTGCAGCAAGGTTTATCCGAGCAACTCGTCGCTCACGTATCACATGCGCACCCACACCGGCGTCAAGCCGCACGTGTGCACGACGTGCAACAGCGGCTTCACGACCACGACGAGTTTGGCGAATCACATACGAATTCACACGGGCGACAAACCGTTTGTCTGTCACGTGTGTAGCGCCGCGTTCGCCGTGAGCTCGGCGTTCCGCAGACACCTGACCCGGCACACCGGCGAGGCGAATTACGTGTGTCCCACGTGCAACAAGGCCTTCAAGCGACTCAGCACGCTGAAGGAGCACACGTACACGCATTCCGGCGAGAAGCCGTACGTGTGCAAGACGTGCGGCGCCGCGTACAGTCACAGCGGCAGTCTGTTCGCGCATCAGAAACGCTGCCGCGCCCAGTACGGCGAGATGATCGTCGAGGATCAAAATCATCATCACATACCGCATCCAGTCAGTCACATTCACATGAATATGAACACCGTGAACAATGCAGGCCGACCGCTAACTGTGTTAAGTCCGACGTACTAAGATCCGCGGATCGGAGTGTGAAACGAACACGAACGGTGTTACTCGCGAACGTCTGAATATATTGCGCGCGAACTGCTGATACGACGGTTGCGACGCGGCATGCAATAATTACGCGAATGAGAATTGTTCGACGGGTTTGATGAATTTCAAGACTTGGTATCGAAAAGTGAGACTTCAAATCGACTCTAAGTCTTCTCCAACGACTTACTTTTTATGTAAAGTAGGAGATTATCAAAAGACAAATGGCAACCGTAGCAGCACTTCGTGCATAAGTTGAAAATATCACAGCGAGAATACATTATCTGTAAATATATGAGCAGACTTTTTTTTACAAATAAAGAGAAGCACGTTCTTCTTCTTGGATTCTCCACTCGAGGAGTTTTTGCTTTTAGAAAAACACAACACGGCGAGCGTGTGTAATTGCGCGGTGTAATTGCGAATTAAATACATAATCACGCATTGACAAAAAGCGTTTTCCAAATATATGATAGGATAAGATTGCCATCTCGCATTGAGAAGCAGCGGATTATTTTTTTATCGTTCGACGTCGTGGATATATTATCGACGCCGCGCCATATATATCAACATATGTAAATATACACACATATATATATATATATATTATATATTTTTGTATATCATTCGTACATAATCCGGATCCTATTATATACATACACAAGTTACACGATATTGCTGAGTTTGCGTATTTTAGAGAGAAAAACAAGTAATCGACATTTTCTGAAGTATTGGCAAATATATTGAAGAAGACGCACATTTCTCAATTAAGAGGCTCTCAAACCGATAATGCAAAAAATTTAAATTTCACATTTTACAACTATTCAAGGATTTGAATTTCTAAAGCGCAGCTTGAAAGTGTTGATACGCGCAATATTGATAATAGATATGTAATATCGGACACGCAACGTTTGAACTGTGATTATATTCATAACTCGGTGAAGAAATTGACGTTTTTTCTTTACACACACACACACACACACACACGTATACACATTCGAAATAATCGGCATATATTGTTTAAACGCCAAAGTATATACATCATAGAAAAGACATATTTACATTGTAGTACAGTTGCAAATTTACTTACAAAGAAAAAAAAACAATTATGCAAGAAATACATTATTAAGATGCATATTATGACGTAACAGTTAATCATATTGATTTTTCAACTTTGTTAATAGATCGTATCGTAAAGCGCATTTTACACTTCATACAAGGCTACTGACTTCAGCATTCGCGCGCCCCATTTCCTCTCGTTTCTCTCGTTTTATTTGTCGTTTATTACGATCTCGAGCTGAACATCGTCCCTGAACTCGAGTGCCATATCGCTTACCGGGAGTAAACAAATTGCGAAAAGAGAGGAATGAGGAGGAGAGCGGCGGACGCGTGACCGCCATAAATCGGTGTCCGAAAAATGCCAGCTCTGAATTATACATAGGCGAGACTGATTATACCACTTATTTAGATATTTAGCCAATATATGAAGCTTGTAAATCTATTATTATATTCTTTAATGAATTAAGTTTAGTATTTTAGTAGTTGACCTAGTATTATGTAACTTTTATTTTATATTTTTTTAATTATTACTTAAAAAAATAGTGTATTATCTGTAAATCTTGTCATAATATGGATCTCTCCATTTTTTTTAATGCTACGTTTCCGCCTCTTAATTTAATTAAGAGAGAATTAATTTCATCACGCTCGTCATTTCCAACGTCACGGGAGGAGAAATGGACAAACAAATTATCTGGACATAAGAACGGAAAAATAATGAAATTAAGCATGTAACCAGATGGCAAGTACTTTGTATTGTTTCATTTTAGTACAAAAAGTTGTCGAATACGTGTATCATATAGGCTTAAAATGTATAAGATTCTCCATATTTCTACTATATAGAAACAATAATTTGTAGTGCCATTTGGACAAATAGAATTTCGTACTAAAATATAAAATTATTTTCTATGCTTGCGCAAAAAACCCTACTCTAAAACAAAATGTATAGTTTTAAAACAAAATTGTATGCAAAATCTAGAAGACTTGATAGATTATGCAGATTTCTCTCTCTCTTTCTCATATAAACAAAAATGAACAATCTTAAATGGATTTACCATTTCTTAATTCCTGAAAGCATACAGCAGGTAAGCAAAAAAGAATATAAATCTATTTTATCATTTATTTCAAAGTATGTATATCAAGAGGTACGGTAGTGCCTCGCGCCAAGTTCATGCGCAATGAAGTGGCGCTCGAACTGCGCGAGGCGCACCGTGCTTCTTATATACGATATTTTACTATTACACATATAAAACTTCTATCTCATAATTCTATGTTTACAAATATTTTATACATGAACATAAAATTATCACGAGTGATAATTTTCTGACAATAATAAATAACATCTTTTTACACTTTTTAATCATTTTTAAGTTTCTTACCTTTTTAGTTCAAATATGTTCTTTTCTCTTCGATTTTGTTTGTTTTACTTTTATCTTTTTCTGTTTCACTTGGTGACCTTTCCTATTTTCATTCATATTCACTTTCACTTGATGTGTCTTCTTCTTCCTTTCTCGTCTTGTTCTTCTTCAGTAATCGGTAACGTCGATAAATAGACTGTCTCGTTCTTTTCAAAATTTTAGCCAAGTCGGAATATTTTTTTTTGGGGTCCAGAGACGGGTACTGTATAATTTTTACAAAGCAATATATTTATAAAAAGAATATGTTACTTCTCACAATAGTTATCCAACAATTGAGAAGATAGAATTGTTAAGTTACATGCGAAATAAGTTCATGTCACACATTACCTTGTTTGCTTAGTTGATCCATATAAAATCTTATATCTATGATAAACACTGTATAAAGTTCTATTTGGAAGACCATCGGCTAAGAATTGTACAAACTTTTTTCTTTCTCTATGACTCCGTATGTTCAACAGGTTGTTGTTGCTCCTCAATTGTAGAAACGGTCTTTTCACATCCCACTTGTGTAGCTGTTTTGTGTAACATATTATGAGCAAGTTTACACACATTTTTAAATACATACAGATAATAAAAACTTGAATTTTATTTTCAGAGATACGTATTGAGAAATATATCTGACATATACTTCACAAAATGCATTCCAATTTCTGATGATGATGTCATCCTCATCAGAAGAGTACACACCCTTTTTGAGTGGCACTATTTTCTCAAACTTTTTTATTTGATCCGGTGTTGGTAGATGTGATCCCGCACGTGTCTCGATTTCATGCTGCGGCAGCACTGTGTGTCTGAGTTTTACCGACAAACGATACAATTTCTGCAACGAAATTCATATTTCAAGTACTTTTAAAAATAAAATAGTTTTTAAATTAAATATGTGACATCCATTACCATTGCCTCGTCCTGAGGGAGCTTCTCTTTCTTTGCCATTTCCCGTGCTAAATACGTTACATCGTCATGCTGATATACATTCACAAAGTCTTCATCATTGTCCTCGTCGGATGTATTTTTATTGTCTTCAAATTCATTTTTACTACTGTTTTTATTTAATTCATTTTCTTTACTTCTTTTGTTTCCAATTTTGCTTACAGATTTATTCGCATCAGCATTGTTACTCACTGTCATTTCCTTCACATCATTTTTCTTCTCTACTTTCATTTTTACATTTTTATCTTTCTCCTTTGCTACTTTCTTGGAAATATTTTCCTTTTCCATTTTTTTCTCCATATCATCTTTTTTTCTCTTTTTCATTATGCTATCTTCTTTCTTTTCCTCATTCTCTGCATCACTCTCCTTTTTCGTTTTTACTTTTATACTATTATAAACTATATACTCTGTCTCCTTGTTATTTATTTCACTTTCCTCCTCTACTACTTTCTTTGTATCATGTTTCTTCTTTTTCATTTTATTCTTCTTCTTTGATGTTTTTTTTACATTGTCTTCTTTCGTCTCTTTCTGTACATCATCTTTTTCCAACTTTCTTTTTGCACTATCTTCCTTCTGTGCTTTAATATTTTCTTTTTTCTTTGTTTTTATTTTTACATTAATATTTTTTTCCGTTGCTTCATTATCTACATCATTTTCCTCTTCTAGTTGCTTTATATCATGTTTCCTCTTTTTTTTCTTTGTGTGATATTCTTTCTCTAGTGTTTTAATTACATTAACTTCTTCCGTCTCTTTCTGTATATCATCTTTCTTCAACTTTCTTTTTGCGCTATTTTCTTTCTTTATCTCTACATCATCTTCTTCTTCCGGTTTTATTTTCACATTAGTAGTTTCTTTTTGTTCTTCATTATTCATATTATTATTATCTTCCACTATTTGTATTTTAAAATGTTTTTTCTTTTTTAATTTTTTCATTTTATCTGTCTTCTCCGCTTCTTTCTCATCTTCAATCTTTATTTTCTCATTTTCTTCTTTCTTTTTCTTCGAGATTATCGTCACGTTAATGATATGATTATCATCACTGCCTATCTCCATTCTGTTTCTGATATATAATTTTAATTTTACTGTTTACAATAGTTATCTTCTAACACTATAAAAACTTTAAAAAAACTAAAATCTTAAAAACAAGTGAACTTATAAAAATCAGTTTCCTGTGTTAAAGTACTTATCCGTTTTATAAATTCACTTTTAACAGAACACACTGCGTTATCTACTTATATTTGAACTTCCACAATAAGGATTTTATGTCACTTTTAACGTGTAACTTCTGATTTTTAAACTCTTTATTTTTTAGTTAAAAAACACCTTTCAATAACTCCTCGCGAAATATTATTCAGGTTATGTTATTTCTTAACGGCACAAGACCCGCGAGACTTTCAACTGATGATTTTAGTTGAAAGTCAGCGCCATACACTCACAAGAATGGGAACTACGAAACAATGTCCACTCTCAGACGATATAGAAATATAGAGTTTGAATCCGTGGTACATTGACTTCACTATCGATAAGTTTCGAATCAATACGAATCTGTACGATCACAAACTGTGTGAAAAGCAGTTAAAACACTTTCTTAAATTTTGAATCTTTATATATCTAAAACTTTATTTTTCAAAATAAAAAGAAATCTCAAAATGACAAGATAATAGTTTGATATACGTGAAATTTTTTATTGTGACTTAACGTGTAATAATTATCTAAAGTACTTTTTAAATAAATAACAAAAGAAAATCATTTTATCGCGTGTACTCGTGTGAAACAGAATAGTACAATACAATAAATGTAATTTTTTCAGAATTATTAACATGTAAATGAATTTGTATTTATTATGTATGTATTACATGCATACTAATTTGTATAAAAAATATATTATTTTGTATAAGGAATTATTTTGTAATAATGCGTATATTATTTTATATAAGAAATTATATTGTATAATTAATGTATAAGAAAAATTGTAAAAAAATTGTTAAAACAAAACTTGAAAATTATAACACACTTTTGATAATGAATAAAAATTATTTCTTGAAATACTTCTTCGAATTGCAACTTTTCATACATGTATATATGTGTGTAGTGTTAAAATAACGTTGTAAAATATATTTATATACTTATTGTTTTGTATACTTGTAATGTATTTATATATGTAATAAATTTAAAGAAATAAAGTAATATTTAGAAAGCAAATAGCAGCAAATGATGATATAAAGAGTGATGATACCTGATTACACTCCATAAATTCTGATGCTGCTTGCTAAAATCTTATTTATTTTCTTGACAATCACTCATATATGTTGTATGGAGAGTTGCAGATCGTTATTTTATCCCTTTCCTTATTTTTACAGATCTGTCAGGTTACTTTTTGAAATAAATTGAATCGACGCTTGTAACAGCTCGCTATTCACACCTGCAGTAACGCGAAATATATAATGTTATTAATATTTGATGGTAAAGCAGCAAAATGTATGATGATTTAAGATAATGTACTTACTTGATTACACTTTATTTTGTTTTGTAATATCGCTCGGCAGTCAGGAATACCGCGGCTCACTCAAAAGTCTTACTTTTTAGTCACAATCGCCGCAGTAACATACGAAATTTAGTTCTTTGCGCGTGCAAACGACATACGATACATTTGCATCGTAAAGCTCGCCAATTACCGTTATCGGCGTGTGCGCGATGTTAATTACGTGTCACTAAAAACGCCCGACACTTTCCGAGACACACGTACGACCGATATTCGCGCGCGAGACGATGATAATCGCGAGAAATACGCGAACAAATCGAACAAAGTTCCGCTTCGCTTCGCCCGTCCGCCATAACTGGTCGCTTCGAGCATAGCGAAACGCGCGCATCGATTCGATACTTCGATTATCGAGCCGGAGAGCAACGAGAATAATCGAGAGTATCGAAGTGCTAAGAACACGCGCACAAGCGAGAATTGCGTCCGTGTCCCGTAACGTCATTCGATAGTGAGCAAACGGGAGCGGATAGTTTTTTTTAGGTTAGACGGATAAATCGGTAAAGAGAGAGAGAGAGAGAGAGAGAGAAAGAGATCTTCAAAATATCAAGTTAGAAAATGAGATAATTTTTATTGGAAGCACGTAACCGACAGAACACAGAGTATACGGTCCGTTTATAGGCCTGGATAACTTCAAGAGCAAGACTTATCCCACAATTAATGAGAAACAATATAACATGGCCTCAGCATCGAGTACAAGTGCACGCAGCCTGTTCGTTGAGTCAAAGATGAGATTGGCGGATAGAGTGCAAGTCAATGTAAACAATATTGCCTCTCTCGCCAGGCAGATACAACGGGGTTCAAAGAGCAGTGATGTAATATATACTTTTTTGTTTTCTTTACTTTTTTTCGCTTTTGATCGGCCGTTAATTTCTACACGCATAGCATAATTTTCCCGATCATTTTCACAGATCTTAATGCACGCGGCGAGAAACTTCGCGCAACAGGAACACGGTGTGGAAATGATGGAGAGTAACTTGAAGAAACTCAATCTCATCGCCACTCACTTGGAATATCAGATGGACGTGATCGACAAAAGTTCAGCGATGCTGGAAGAAGTTACCGAGCAAGTGAGATCGATGCAACGATAACGTATTACTGAGACATACGCGTACGTATAATGTGTTTTACATGCTTAAGAAATTCTTTACACGGATTGTATCCGCAGGATCTATTTATTTAAACAATGTGTACGATATAAATGTTGTATTGCAAATTGTTGTTATCACTAGGTTAGGTTAGGTTAAAGTTTATTATACATATTTGTTTACAATTGTAATGCAATTTATTTACAATTTGTAATGCAATAAGTTTACATGCAATATTCGATTTAACTGAACTCTTTCTGCACTGTCAAGTGTATAAAAAGTATAAATATTGTGACTGTGTAAGATGTCCAAGTTTTCTGTGATATATTTGTACAAAGAGAAAGAAAATCACATTTAATACATAACAGTGATGAACAATATTTATTCCTTTTAGATTTAATCACCAAGAGTTCAAGTAATAAAGTGTTTTTATTATCTTCCCTCTCCTTTTATCATTTGTCCTTTGAACTTAGGGTAATTTCTTTTTTTTCTAGGAAAAGAGAGGAAAGATGTAAAAATATACACGTGTTTGCGCGAATTCTGCCATTTATTCCAACAAGTCAAAAAGTTGTGTGACATTTGACAGAATGTAAATGCATTTGTAGATAGTTTATCTTTGGGAATTTTCATACGCAGCACTTGAAAGATCAGCTTCTCTCTTTTGGTATTTAAATATAATATATTACATATTACATGTAAATAACAAACAAAAAAAAACAAACAATTAATCATGATTGAAAACAGAGTTACAGTAGAATTTGGTCACAGAAGTCGCATTTTTTATATTTAACTTTTTGTATTAAAAAAAAAAACTCTGTTTAACATCAAATTCATCAGGGATAAAGGATATCGTAATGACCAGGACGATATAATAAATGCACAGCTGGTATGGCACCTTCAGGGAAGTCATGGGCAGTGACTTCAGTTCCCGCACCCCTGTCCATATAACGAACTCTAACACCGGTTCCTAAAGCGCTACTCATTGCTATAATATGAATATGATCAGACTCTTTATACATTGGTTCAACCTCCTGTAATGGATAAACAAAACCATGTTTAGTTAAATATTGTACACAAAAACAAAATTGCCACATGTGTAAATGACAAAAATATTTGCAAACCTGATGGCAGAACTCTATAATGGTTCGTTCTCCTTCGATAAAATGTTGATAGAAGTCGGCGTCGCGTTGTAACTGACCGGACGTGATTAATCTAAGATATACAACAACGTAATCGGAATAACCTTGTTCATTGAACAACTTATGTAATTCCATATAACTGGATTCTGTGTCGCTGCCACCCACTTTGTCAATGACTTCCATGAACTGTGCAACAAACACAGTTTGTCAGAATCAATCTCTGTCAGTTTTGCAATGCTAATAATTGCGATAATCTTACCGTATCGTGAAAATCTTCGACTGTAAATTGAGGAAAACCTAGAGCTACAAGATTATCCTTGCTTTTTAAAGCTAAATCTCGAAACTTATCGTATTCCTCCTTATTTCCAATTAATTTTTCCAAGTAAGCATAACTAAATGCTCTGAAGAAACAGTTGCCATCAGGTCTCGTTCTCCTGATATAAGAATACTTCTGAGCCAAGGTTTTAGCTTTTGAAAGATATATGTCATCCTCCCCATATTCTTGTTCTAAGCTCTTCAGTGGTTCCTTCTCACCGACTAATGCTATAGACTCTGAGATCTAAAATATAAAACAGGTTTTCCTCAAAAGAAAATACTCATGACTCATGTTAGTTAGCAGAAAAAATATATTTTTACTTTACTTAAAGACTATAAATTCTTATTTATAAATATATTTAATTAAATAAACTTTTTCTTGTAAGAAGAAAACTAATCTTTTGAGAGAAGAAGGTTAATTTTCAGAATATACGATTTTACTTTCGATCACACGTGAATTAAGAAAACCTGATCGTTCTAATTGACTTTTCAAGGAACACACTTCAAAATACACATGGCATAAACGGTATATTAACCTCTTTCTCGATACGTCTCTGTTGTTGAAGTATCAACTCATCCTGGTTTACTTCTGTAAAAAAAAAAAATAAAGAAATGGAATAACGAAACATTTGACACAAACATTCGCAATGATAAATTATGCCACGAGACCTGTGTTCTCTACAGAATGATCTTTGAGCGACTTGTCTCCCATATTTCAAATGATTTTTGTTGAATTTCACGACGCCCGTTCTAAAGTCACCTCAAGTTGTCAATCGTAAACAAAAGCCCGATGTCTGCGTGTCAGGTTGATGGTTGTTTGGTCGGCTGGTGCTGTAATGGCGAACGAAGAACATCTAGCGGGCATTTGTCCAAGTGCCAATATGCGTTTAGTAGAGAAAATATATTTGCAGAACTTGATATTCGTGTAATAGACAGTTTTATGTTCTTTGTAAAAGTTTCTTTTTGTACATTCTATGAACGTATAGCAAAAAAAAAAGATATTCTCATATTTATAATCAGTTTAAACGTCATTTTCAATTATGGCGCCAATTACATGTTGCAGGGACATTCGAGACGCGTTTAAAGTCTGGTGAGGTTTTCGTGGACGTCTTGCTCGTTCGCCGACAGATGGCGTCAGCGATCAACTTTTTGCTGGCGTCGCGGTTTCAAAAAAGCACAGAACCACGTGGATGCGGAGAAGCAGGAGTTTTGATTAACTCAATCAACCGATTATTTCCGTTGGAAATTGGCTGGATTCGCATTGGTATGTGTGTCTGCTACTTGTATTACTCCGATGACTTATTAATTATTCGTACGCAACATCATTATTGAAATTAATTAATTTGCGAGCGCAAGTTTTTCCGTGTTAAACCATATACGTACTCGATAAATCGAGTTTCGCGAGTCTTTAAGAGCTTGATCTTTCTTTTCGCAATCTCTCGCAGATTACAAATTCCCACGTTGTTTCGTAATAAAACCGCGAGGGACCATGAGTCGCGAATAATTAAGGATATATCCTGGGAGCGTGACGTGGCAGATAATTAGCTGCAGGTATATTCGCCCAGGAGAGCATCGGTCTACACTAATCCGTCTCGTATACAGCTTGCGATCGCGTCCGCAATCGTGTTGTTCTTCCGGTCTGGTGAACAGCCTCGATTCCACGCGCGACACCGAGTTACATCCCTCCCTCCCTCTCTCCCTTCCCGCAATTGCACATCCGGTTTAATACCGCGCGTACGGAAAATTTAATCCTCAATAATTGTACTATCATCAATAATTTTATGTTATTTGTTTTTATCATCAAGAGACGAGCTTTTAAAATAATTTTCTACTATTTTGTTCATCCGCACGTTGCATCGTGCGTTCAAATTGTTCATTTTTTTTACTTTGTTAAATTTAATTATTTTGTTAAATTTAATTAAGTTATATTGCAACTGTTTTGTTCGCAAAAAGTACAGCAACAATTTCTCTTCCAACGTCCAAGTGACGTATCTTTGCGTTTGGCTTATATTTTCGTTATTTATTACCGCGAGCGCTTCTTTTGGTCGTGTCATCCTACGGCAGTGGTCCGCGGATGTGGATTTTTTCGAGCGGAACCGAGCGAACGTCGGGAGATGACTGTCTCTTTCCCGCTCGAAAACGGAAAAGCGATACGAGGGTGAGAGATTGTTCTCTCCTGTGGACACTCCATTCGCGAGTCCGGAATTAAATTGCGAACAGATGCTCAGAAATCACCGTTCGCCTATTCGCACGCGCTTTTTTTTGTTTTTTTTTTGTTTTGTTTTATTTTTATTGCATCCTCTCCTATCTCCTCCCTTTAAGCTTCTCCCGCGCGCGCTCCCGGGGCTAAAAGCGGTTTAAAGCGCGGTTCTGATTAGCGGCCGGCCGTGGACAAAGCCGCGCGCGGAGGAGAGACACTATTTTTCCGGATTAATAGCCAAAGTTTTTTTGCGTTTCATACCTACGCTCGCGGTATCTCGTCCCGGCCGCTCGTCCTGGAAGAACGCCGGGAATTTCGGCGATTAAGCGCGCGGAACTATCGTTCCTCCTCGTTACATATCTCATTTCATTTGCATGCAAACAAGCGGCGTAAACTGCAAATTTTGTCGGTTAAGGAGAAACCTTTGTTTAAACTCTTTGATTTAATTTTTTGTCCCGGAGCGGAGAAGAAAGTGCGGCGTCTGCGACGAAGCACGTGAATTAAACTATTAGAGAAACAAAAGAAATAAGAAGTTTCCCTTCACTTCCAAACGCTGGATGCGAGGAGATATATTTTTTAACGTGTAAATTAATTACGGACCCTTGTACGGATCTAACAGCGCGAAATTAAATGTAAACTTTATTTTACGCGAAGGTGCGCGCAATTGTAATGCGCTCCGCGTAGAAATTCCGCGCTTCCGTTTCGTTTTTGTGCTCACATAATTAAACGTCACGGAGGGAGGAAGAGGGGGAGAAACAACGAAAGATCGAATGAAGTCGCGAAGTATAATTCTGCGAATGCGAAACGTATCGGATGCCATTAACGCGCACACTCGCGTAAGCGGTGTATGCGCCATTGTACGATAAGCGTAGCGCAAGTAAACGCCGAGGCCACGCTATTGTTTTCGCGGTGTCTAACGAATGGTTAATTACCGTGCGGCGCGGCCACGCAGGAATGCGTTATTGTTTGCAAGTACTGAAAAGGACGCAACCGAGACAGAACGGCCGATCCGGGCCGTATATATACGGCAAATGAGAGAGAGGGAGAGAAAGAGCACGGAGAAAGAGGGAAGAACAAAGGAGGAAGGAACGGACGGAAATAAGGACGAAATGCTTTGGAAATTTCAGAGGAAGCGCAGGAGGTTCGAAGCGAAAGAAAGAAAGATAACGAAAGAAGAAACACGCACGGAAGAGAGAATCTCTCGCTTTCTTCCTCCTTCTCTCTCTCTCTCTCTCGGTTCAGCCTCGTTTCCCGGCTCATTAGCCTCAAAATGGCGTCTAATCTGATTCACGCGGCTCCTTGCCACGGTTCGCGGAACACGACAGAGGAGATCTTCGATTACTTTCGAGTGACGGTAGCTGCATCGCGCTCTCTTACACCGTCGGGAGACGCGCAGGGAAAAGACCGTTGCTCTAGAACAGTCTTTTATACAGAACAGTCTGATCGAACGAATTATCGGGCCAATTGTGAACTTCTCGCTCCCACACATCTTTTATCCGAAGCAACGGAAATACTATTTGCGGTGCGTGTTGGATTTTCACTCGATCAAGTCGTGAGGAGAAAACCGGATCGGGAAGATGTATCCTGAAAAGAGAATGTTTCGTCACGTGTAATGTTCTTTGTGAACTTCTCTTTGCGAATTCGCACACGTCTGACGTAACTCGCGCGATTACCGCCCGCGTGTCCGACCATCACGCGGGGAGTTTCCACTCGCCGCGGCAATCAGTGAAACGCGCTCGTCAATAGTCGGACGCGGGGAATTTAATTTGATACACAATTCGCGCGATATACAATTTCAATGTTCTGACATAAAAAAAAAACAAAAAAAAAATAAAAATTCATCAGCTGATCATGTTTGCGGGCTGGTCGATAAATCTCAAAGAACGTTCCGTGAAAATCTAAAGATTCGCTGTCAAGCACGTTCGCATTATTGTTCTCCCCTTTATGACATTTCCCTTTCGTGGATAATTCCGCACGTTCGCGGCCTTTCCGCTCGCTCGTTCTTCTCTATTTTTTTCTTTTATTTTTTGCGAGTTTTATCCAATTCGAAGAAACGAGCGCCGCAAGATGGATATAGAGATCTCCCGCTAATTGAATCGTCGTCGCCAGAAGAAATAGCTACTTGCGCACACAGAATTGGATTTTCCGATCATTAAGTAAACCAGCTTCTTTGTTTCTTTTTCCTGTCGAGTTTTGTTAGCACAGTGAGAGAGAGAGAGAATGCTTCGTTCTTTCGAAATTAAGAAAATCAATCCGCTGTGCAACTTCGATAACAAGCCCGAAAAGTACTCCGAAATCTCAGAATTTTATAACGGCGAATTTTACTCGGCGTTAAAAATATTTGCTCTTGATAATAATTCAAAGTATTTTTATCTTAAAAGTATGTTTTCTACAATATCTGATTTCATTACGCAATCTCTTAATAGAAAGAGAAAGAAACGTTTTTAACGTTATTATGGGTTTTTCATGCGTCTGTTGTTAATTACGCATTGACTTATCGCGCTGATAAATACTAGCTTCTCGCGCTCGAGAAATTAATGAATAACGATAAAATTTCGCTGTCGTCGTAATTCGGCGGTCGCGCCAACTCACCTCGCCGCGAAACGTGTATCACCCAACTATTAGTTTCCGCAAACATTATCGGCGAACACGGCCCTAAGCTTATTAAACAAATTTCCCGCGATATAAACGGGACGACACCATTAAAACCCATCCTCCTTCCTGTGTTCAGCCCTCGCTTATGCACTCCTCGTTTAACTAACGCGCGGTAACAGCCTCTCTCGTGCGAAGTATTAAATATTCGCGAACGAGGGAGAGAACTGGTGCGTGTCGCAAAATTCGTCGCCGATGGTCTTCCATCGAGTGGCGCGCAAAATAAGTGCATACATCTCAATTTACACGCAAAATCTTTATCGCGGGTCACGCGATGAAGAAAAAATTTTTAAAAATTTAAAATAAAATAAAAAATTTATTTTGCAATATAAACTCAAAAAAAATTGCAACAAGACATATATTACTTATCGTAGAGCGAACATTCGTGTGTGCAAATCGATTTATCTTGCCCAGTAAAAATGAAGAGATACTTTTGAACGTTTTTATCGTCCGACTGTGTGTAAAAAAACGGTAACTTTGCTTTTTTTTTTTTATTTTACATCCCATTTAAAATCAACGACGATATTATCGATACTCTTTTATCTGTGCCATTTTTTATTGTACATTTTTTATTATGTAATTAATATTAATTTCACAGTACGGTATTTATATAATTTACATAATTAATATTGAAATTTTATATAAATACTGTATGGCTTTTGGAGAGCGAAATTTAAATTTTTGACGCAATCTCCAAAAAAAAGCGCAATCCCTGTTATATCTTCCTCTGCCGTCAGCACTAGCTCGTCGCACTAACAATCGCACTGATATCTGTGCCTCAGTAAAACAGCTATGTGATAATAAAATAATTTGAAAGATTAATAATATTCTATTTTCGTGTTGCTTTCGATAAGAACTTGAATAATTATTATTTCGAGCTCATTTCGATCTCACAAATTGCTCGCGCGAGCCAACACCTTCGATGTTACTGTCGCATGATGATTAATGACGTGGCAAGTGCGGCTGCTACAGTTTATTGGGAACGGCCCATCGATGATATATGCGGCGTATTCCTCAAGCATGGGAAATCTTGCTCGCTTCGCTGGCAACAATACGGTGCGAATCGTCTCGTTAATTCCGCTCGAAGAGCACATTGCAATCAGCGACGAAAAAACACCTCCTCGACATCTTATAAAATCTCGTGTGAAAAACAATCGAAAATATAGAAGATGACTTTCGTAACACGAATGAGATCTACATTATTCAGTAAACGTTTACGAGCAATAAACTTTTGATACTTTTTTTTTTTCGAAAAACTATAAAAACCTCGGTTCGCAGTCTTTTTTTTTTTATTATTGTCGATAGTGATTTTAATACGCGTCTGATAATAAGAGAGTTTTTTTCATTTTGAAGCTCATTAAATATATTATTCCCGTGCAATAAGAAAGAATTTATTGTTTCTCGTTCGCTGTTTCCAGGCCTAACTTTTTACAGAGTCGCGCTCTCTCTCTCTTTTTCTCTGTTGGAGAACGCTCATTTGAACTTCCGCTCTTTTCTGCATTTTATTATTTTCCCCTCCTCCTCCTTCCGCTCTTTCACCGCGATTTATATTCATCCGAGCGTTGCCGCGCCATTATATTACCCCCCGGTTTGACCGTATCGACTGATTCAATGGGTTTACTCGTGATTAAACTTTGTCAGAAATTGTATGAAACTTCCACAGCTTAATGCATTTTAGTTACTTTTTTTTTTTTTTTTTTAATCTCCAGCAACGCTTATATTTAGCGCTTTATATGTTTCATTCTCGATATTAAAAATATCGAGTTTTAAAAAGAACTCGATCAATCGAGTTCCTTACACAAAGAGCGAATTTTCAATAATAAATATTCATCGCGAAAAAAAACATTTCGATCGAATTATTAAAAAAGATTTTGACCTGCACACGCGCGCGCGTTTGTTCGATTTCACTTAAGTTTCGCGCGATTATTTCGAAATCCCGAACACATCGATCTCGATGGCGGTGCATATATATATCGGCGAGCGTATGCGCGACGTGTATATGGCGCGGCGCGAGATACACACAGATTGCTCGTGGCACGTGCTCCTGACAGTTTAAGATTATTTACACATGGCCACACCGAACCGCTCTCTTCGCTCCCGTTCCCGTATCGAAGCGAGAAAAGACGCGCGCATAATACAAACCCTTTGCAGAGGCTGGAGTTTCCAGCCCTGCAAACTGACGCACGTAGTACATACGTGATTGCAGGCGTCGTCGAGAAGAATAAACGTCTCTCTTCGCGAGCGCGATAAATTTTTCACTCTGACTCTATTTTCTCCCCTCGTGAATTAATTGTACAAACGTTGATCGACGTTGATCAACGATTTAACGTCTCTCTCGCGTTTGGAGATTTTTTTTCAAAAAGAAAAAAAAAGAAAAATCAAAATCAAACGCGAAAAAAAAGAAAAACAAACTTATTAAGAAAGATCGATTTATCGACGTTACTGACCCAGTTTCACCCTCGTTAAATCACCATTCGCGCAGTAACTCGCTCTCGTATCCTGGGATACGTGCCATATTAAATTCTTCGCCGTGTGGCCGGTCATTTTTCTGCCAGGCTCGGCGTCATCCGACGATCGGTCCAATCGGTCAAACACGCCGCGCCGACTAAATCGCTCGTGACGTCGAACTCGAACTACGTACAGGAACGGTTTCCATCCACGCATGTGTCGATCGCTTCGGGAAAATTCGCGCGCAGCGACGTGACAAATGATCTCACCTGGCCGTGGCACTTCTCTAATCCTTTCGGGCGCGGATCCGCTTCGAACCTTCTCTCGCGCCCTCCTCTTCCCTCCCTTTCTTTTCCTTCCGCCTCGTCGCGAGAATTCATCTCCGCGGAGAGATACGCGTCGCTCTCTTCTCAACTGCGCACGAGGAAAACTACTTAGGAGTCGCTGATGGAAAGCATTTTTAGCGCACGTCCGCCGCACGCCAGACCGCGAGATTTATCATTTTCCTGGGAAATGGCGTTGCGTTATCAACGGCGACACACACCCGTGCCGCGCGTATGCAACACGCTCCGACAACGATCGATCATCCACGCTCAACCACCTATTCAAGCGTGCGGCGAAAATTCGGAAGAAGAGGCGAGAGCGCGAAGAGACGGAGAGAATTTCCGAAATAAACTTCTCGCACACACGCGTTCGTGCAAGACGACGTTTCGAGGACGAGTCTGATTGTTTGAAAGTTAAGGTATTCACGAAAACGGAACGAGTCCCAAGTTGGCCCGCTTATACCCAAAGGGATAGTGAGATTCATCTCGCGCGGGAAACTCGGTCGAACGATATATTTTAATAAGGTTGCAACGGGTGAATTAGGAGCCACTCCTGAGCCATTACAGTCTGACGATCTCTCTGTATGCCGCGTCCCGCGACGTGTTTTTACTCCTTCACGTGCGACCGAGGTATATGGCGAGTAACCCTCGTCGGAGAGAGAGAGAAACTCCCTCGTTAGCCTCATTAGGCGTCGCTACGTTTCATTAGCGAAGTGGCGACGAGACCGGGTCGACGTTGCCGAAGAAATTTACGACGGTCGCGTTTTGTTCGGGGGAAAGACGCGCAACTTCCCTTCCGCTTTCTCGACTCACTTTGCGCGCCTCGCACGCCGCCGGGGAGAGTATCGTGCGCGGGAGAGTGCGGGGGAGGGAGCTCGAACAGAGCCCTTCTACCTCCTTGTATAATAAATAAATTGTATGTATAATATTAACATTGTTAATGTGATGATATTTCGTTGAACAAAAAAACAAAAAAAAAAAAACAATTCCGAATTATAGCTTCGCGAATTGATGAGCTGATCCGGAAAATTAAGCGACGCGAATTTCTATAGGCGCTTCAATAACTGTCTTAACACGCTATTGATTCAGTACACATTATTGCTGCTAGTACGGAAGTTCGTGATTGGTACTCAGCGTGTGTTCAACCCCCAAGCTCGAGGATCCTTAAACTTTATCGTTATCGCCCGTTTCTGGTACAGAAGCACGCAAACTTTCCTTTTATCGACGGTACAGCAGCGAAGTTTGCTCTGCTTCTCGTACGCTCGATGATTCAATTATTTTTTGGTTTTTAAGTTTTGCGCGCTTCTGCCCCCATCCACGTCTGTCTCCTCTCCCGTTAAAATTCACACCTAGCAAATGTGTTTGCAGTTTAATTTTGATGCTCTTATATAGAAACGGCGCAGCAGTTTTCGGAAAACGTACGTCTCTCGCCGCGAGAGACTCGTAAAAATGTCCGTGAGTTTTTTTTTTTTTTCAGCTTTTCCTGAGAAAGTCGCGGCAAAGTCCGGCGCGCGGAAGTTGGCGCGCAAGATTGTAAAAAGATGTTTCCACTCTTGCACTTAAGTCATTCATTTATTTTTATTTAGTTTTATCTCTCGTCTGGAGAACGCAACGAAAATAGTTATACGCAACAATCTTCTCCATTTTACTGTTATTATTATTATTATTATTATTATTTCTGTAAGTTTTTCAAAAATTCCCGAGCTCTCTCTTAAGTTTACTAAGTACTTTTTTTCGATTTACAGAAATAGAGATGTTCATAATTTTGCGCAGAGAACTGTGTTATAAATTTATTATAACTTGACATATCATAAATTTATTTATAACTGTACGAATATGAAAACATAAAATTATGATAAAAATTGCAAAAAAGCAATTTTATGTGGTAAAAGTTGTGCGGTAAAAATATATAACAGACACGTTGTCTGTTATAATCTAAAAATCTTGATATATTAATCGTGATATTTCATCACGAATTAACTTAATCTATAATTCGGATCCTCTAAATTAACGGACGTGACCAGCCCGCGGCACGGCGGAACCTACTTTCGCAAACAAAACTACTACAAGACGAGTCGTCGGAGCGTTTCGGCCCGCATCGCGCAAGCAATTCCATCGCTAAACCGAACGATCAATCCCGAAATCACCGACGCGAGTAAGTTCAATACGCGCGGCCCGCGTCATCCCCTTCCACAACGGGCGGTGTAAACACGCGCGCGTGATGTCGTCTCGGGGATGAGTCCGAGGGGAGGAGAACGGGCTTACCCGCGCGCCCCGTCTCGTGTGTATGTGTGTGTGTGCGTGCGTGTGTGTGTATATGCGCTTATGGCAGGACGAACTAATTAATCCGCGGCACGATTGCAAGTAAATCGAATGCGGGCCACCGCGTCGAGGGAGGACGCGGCGCGGTGCGGCGCGGAGCGCGCGGTTTGCCGGTCGGCTTCTCTCGAAATCCCGGGTAGTTCCGCGCGCTCGTCGAGTTAAATATGCAAATCGAGTTGCACTTATGTCTTGGCCCGCGGAAGTTCCAGGAGCGCGCTCGAAGCGGATGCAAACACTTCCTCTTTCCCTTCCTCGCTAGTTTCCCTTATCCTTCGCGGTGTAAGTAGATAGAAAGGGAAGGAGGAAGGCTGGGAAACCGGAAGTACGCGCGGACGCAAGATCCTTCGCGTAATGTTTGCACGATTAAAATCAATTCCTAAAGTCGGGGGCATATCTCAGCCCGTCGGTTGTTTGCTCGGTGAATCTTCATTCTCAGAGAATACGCGAATATTTCTCTCTCTCTCTCTTCCTGTCGGAAATTCTGCGCGATAATTAAATATTACGGATTTTCTGTGCAGTAATTAAAAATTAAACCGGTTTTTTTACGATGTAGATGTCGAGAGCAAAAAAAAAAGCGGCGATCTTGAAACTTCGTTAATTGTAACGTTGGCTTAAAAATTCTTCTTTATCGCTTCTTTGTCTCATTTGTTGTAATAATGATCGTAATGAATTCAATTATTACATTCTGATTTGATTTTGAATCGCGCGTTGCGTAAAGCTGTAATCAGAATGCACACGTTTTCATTCTATCGACGCTCTGCGCAAAATTTACAGACGGGGACGATAACTCGTTCACTTTCGTTACTAACTGCGAGCAAACGAGATTACATGTCTGTTTGCATAATTGGCATGCGCTCGGTAATTGATGGAAAATAAATAGGAACAGGCGTTCGACTTAATTGGAGCTCGACGAAAATGTCGACATTGTTTAATTTTATCTGTCTCTGTGTTTCCGGGGGAAATCGCAGTTTTTTTCACACTTCTCATTCATTTCGCATTCGCGCTCTCAATTTTAGCAAACGAAACGACATTTTTACTCGGTTATAACAAAATTTCGGACCATATCATATATATTATTTTATACGTGAAAATTATATTTTCACAGAGAGAGAGAGAAAGAGAGAGAGAGATAAGATACTGCTTTATTTGTCAGGCGCTCTGAAAAAAGTTCTCTCAGGCGCAACATAAACAAAGCAAAAAAAAAACACAAAAATAATAAACCAACTGACAAAAATAATAAACAACAAAGAAAAATACAAAAAATGGATATAAAATAAATAAACAAAATACAAATTGAAAAAAAAAGAAAGGAAACTAAGAGAGTGAGGGAGAGAGAGAGAAAGAGAAGGGAGAGGGACAGTTGCTTTATTACAAATTCACAAATATTCTTAGCTGAGGTTTCCTCTGCAGAGCAACCGTATCAAGTAAATGATGGCTCAGCCACCTCGGACGCCGAGAGTTGCTATTATTTATTACGTTAGATTGCACTACATCACTGCCACTGTAATTAATTACCGCGTTCTCATTTCGAAATCCCGATTTGTTATGAAATGCTAATAAACAGTCGGCGGAGAGTTTGCGCGAGCCTTGGAGTTTCCAATTTGTTCGGTTTTATTCGGAAACGTAAAATTATATCTCATTGTCAGAAAGAGAGGAGAATATTTGCATTCGGTATAGAAATGTATATAACGAGAAGAATAATCAAAAAAAGACAAATACTTTGGTTGTAATTTCGAGTAAGAAAAAGCGAGATATTTGAAAATCGCTGTGCAATTTTCTTTTGAATTGAAATATACGTGTATGTAAGGTGTGTGTCTCTGTATTGTGTGTGTATATACATATATATATATATATATATGTATACATATTCGATTATCAGCAATCGCGTTATCACTCCGTCCACCTGTGCGACGGCGCTCGTACAAGTTTTTTAAATTGGGAAACTTCGTTTTGTTTTCTATTCGACTTCACGTCGCCGATGCGTCCGATCGTCGAGAGTCCCATGATATAGAAACCAAGTCCCGTGGCACCCGCGCGTGACTCGACGGCCACCTCCTTTCGCTCTTTCCGCATCCCAGTTTTTCTCGCGCGCGTCAGCTCCGTTTCCTCTTTCATCCCCGTTCTCTTTCTCTCTCATTCTGTCTGTCTCTCGTCTTCTCCGCTCTCTCTTTTTCTTCCTTCCGGCGACGCTCGAGAATCCTTACGTGCTCTTGGCCGGTCCGAGTGGCCAAGTCCGGTGGGGGGTCTGTCGAGTGGGTTATTTGCTCTCTTTCTGGCGAGAGAACCGTTCCTCGTTTCACCGTTTCTTTCCACTCCCCTTCGTTTCCTCTTCTTCGCGGCGCCTCCGCCAACGTTCTTCCTCTCTAAGTAGCAGAAAGAACTTCTTTTATAACTTTCGGATTGCGCGCTGTCCCGTCCATCTCTCTTCCTCTTCCGTCCGTGTGCAACCTCGTTTCCACCCTCACCGATTCGGTTTATCCTTCTATCATCAACCGCCCTGCCCTCGGTCTTCTTCGTTTCGTTTGTGTTTTCGCTTTCTCGTTTTCATTCCCCTCTTTTTTCACCCTTTCTCTCTTTCTTTCTTTCTCTTTCGCTCTACTTGTTCAACTCTTCCGACGCAATCTCACGTTCCACTTCGTCTCTCTCTCTCTCTCTCTCTCTCTCTCTCTCTTGTTTCCAGCGTTGCCCAAACGGCGTTCTCGTTCTTTCTTTTTTTTTTTCTGGCACAAAATCTACCGGGGAGAGACCCCGGCGTAGTTTTAATTAAATAACGCATTCGCAGCTATGTGTTCGAAATAGCGGTGATTCGTCTTCCTAGCGGTTCCCGTACGCGCCGCTGCGCCTCTCGACGCACCCTTGTTGCAACGATTCTACGCTTTTCATTCTCTGTCAACGCGTTTCCCTAAGCGACTCGCGGAATCGCTACGAGCGAGTGAGATTCTGCGTTTTATCGAAAAATAGATCCGTTTGGATTGAACGTGTCAGAAAAATTGACATTTCTTTAAGGAAGAGAGCGTTGTAGCGAAAAAAAAAGAGAGAAGAAAATTATTGCACGTTATTTATTTATTTATGTAATATTTACATGTGTAATATTATATCAAAATGTAAAATAATAATTATACGCGAGTTCTCGTACGAACGCGTCTCATCAAATAAAAACACACACTCCAAAATTCATCTTCCGAATCAGAAATTCGTTCTGGTTCACACTCTCACCACCCTTTTCGTCGAAATTTTCTTCTGTTTGCGCGGCAGTCTGATTGGACTCACTGTTCCGTACGTAATTACACTTCGTCATGCTCTCTCTCTCTCTCTCTCTCTCTCTCTCTCTCTCTCTCTCTTTCTCCTCGTCTTTCGCTCTTAGTTCTATTCGTTCTCCACTGACGCGTGTTCACACTTGTCTCCGTCAAATGCTTCTCCCTTCATTTCTGCGCGAGGATTATTGTTAATAATTTCCTTTTGTACTTATCATCCCCGTTGTTTCACCCTCCGTGTGACAAAAGAGTGTGATTTGTAATATAACACGAATTTTATAATATTACACGTAATATAACATGTAATTCGCAATATAACACGAATATTTTTTTAACTCAAACTTGTTAGAAATGTAAAAAGCGATCGGTATTAAAATTCACAAATATACTTTACTCATATTTGTTTGTAAAAGACACAAAATTCTAAAAGTCTGCTAATCTTTCTCAGTCTGATGAAGTCATTCACGCGCGTCCTCGCCTTTCACACAAGCTCCATTCGCGTAAATCACAGAATTTACTCGGCGGAGCTATTTGCAGCCGTATGGCCACTGAAGCCCAAAGTGTTCCACAAAATTATACGTTCGCCGTACGACCTCAAATCAAGACACTGACCCTCGAGTCCTGTCGACACCCGCGTCGCCCGAAGATGTCCGCGCCCCCTTAAGGACAACTCGGATCGCACGTGGGATCGAGGCGAGTTTTATGGCGATCGTAAACGTGAGATTTACGCAAGCTGTAAACGCGACCGTGAAGATTCTGCGGCCGGAGATCCCGGAGAATCGGGCTTACACTGTGCGCCCTGCGACTACGACGATGTTCCCACGATAGCGAGGGTATTTTCCGCGGCCGAATAACGTGATGGAATGAGTAATCTACGGTTCCGGAATTCTTCTATCGACGCAAAGAGAGTATTTTGAAAAGTCTTTCACGTATCATAAAGATCCCGATGAGAATTGCCGCAATATAAGTTCGCGGCGGCGATGATGATCGCTACGTGCAACGTGATTGTACTTGACAATATTTTGCGCGCGGAAAACGAGTTTGCAATTTTACGAGTTCAATGTTTTGAACGGAACGAAATGCGAAACGTTTACGGGGTTCGCACAAACGACGAATAAGAGAAGCTTTCTGATGAAAAAAAATTAACACGTTCAAATACATTCGAAGTGATATAGTTTTATTTTCTATTACTTGTGTAATTGTTACATTATTTTTGAAACGTATGGAGTGACAGCGAAAATCAGCTGTCAGATTCGCGAACAGCTGCAAATAAAATATTGATGACGTATTAATAGGTACTAATAATAAGTACTGGAATTAAAAATAAAATATATATATATAAAGTTATATGATAAGTAAATATACACATATGTAAATTATACATATTATAAAAATACCGATTCTTAGATGACTACGCGACATTTGCCGTTGACCCGTACTTTTCCTTCAGGACACGGAAAACGACGAACTTTTATAATGTCAGATTCAGTAGATATCATTGCGATAAAACTTGATATCAAAACAGCAATAAGTATACAAAATGCAATATTTTTAGTCACCATGTTTTCACACAATGTAACTTAATATTAGGAAACAAATTCTGGAATCACACTTGAATGATTTCTGAAAACAAACTGATTTTCCAGTGAGCAGCTTTTACTCAAATATCTTCTTTTATATCGACTAAAGTTATAAACGTCACGTGTTAAGCACAAAGTAATATTCGACAAACGTGACACGCACATATCTCGTTAATAAAGTCGTCACGACAATTTATTCACAACGTTCGTCACGTTTATCGTGTACATACATTGCAAATAATAAAAAGGCATAGCTGTTTAAAGTCTAAAATTTTCTGTTGGACAGTTACACATTACAAGATGTACATTTGATTTAATGTTTATTTTTATATTATATAATTTTTACGTTAACATTTAGTTTTGAAACATGTCGGCGTGTCTGCGCAGTTACTGGACTGACGGATAGCTTAACAAGTAAAACGTTAGTAACGTATTAAAAAATAACTTAGATATAAAGATCTTGAAAAAAATGAAGTAATATATACGTATATGTATATTATATATCCTCATACCGAATAATAATCTGGTCTTTAGGAATTAAGCCTGTGTGACGACATTTTCCCGCAGCCCATACTTGTCCTGGAGGACAACGCTTTTCGGCAGCTTGTGTGATAGACTCAGCATCTATCAGTGCGACAAAATTTGATATCAAAACAACAATCAGTAGATACATGTAAAATGTAACATTTATGTTTCCCATATTTTCACTAAAAAAACGTGCAATGAGATAAACGGAAAACAAAAACTGAAATCACACTTCGATATTGCTCCCGCAAGTGCAAACTGGATTTCCAATGAGCATCGTTTGCTCAAGTATTTGCTTTGATAACGCGATTGGAATATAATAAAAACCAAAAAAAAAAAAGTTAAGCATAAAATTCGACACGCGCATATAAATCCTTCAACAAAACAACTTCATGTCACGTTTGTCGCGTATGTTGTACAAGTAATAAAGAGTCGTAATTGTTTCGTTAAATCTTTCTGCTGCGAAATTAACATATAAAAGTACATGTGCGTTTGATGTGATTTTTTTTATTTTTATTTTATACTTGCGTAATTTTTTACGTTACAATAATTTTGAAACGTATGGGATATCAGTTACGATATCTGCTCGGCGCTGTCAGATTCGCGAACAGCTGCAAATTAAAACATTACTGACGTATATTAATAAGATCTTAGAGTTAAAAATATCTTCTTTTATACCAATTTGGATTTTATGATAACGTTTTCATGTCACGTTTGTCACGTGTAATGTGTGTTTGTCATTGCGAGTAATAAAGAATCGTAATTGTTGAAACTTTTAAACGAGAAATAATACACTATCTTGTCGTATGATACGTATATATCGTTATAGTCGCTGTTTCCGTTTGATTGTATATTAGAGCGTGTGCGGTATACGCGTCGCTTCTCAATAATTATGACAACATTATGAGCACGGGGGGATGCAAAGCTTTGTTCTCTCTTGCGTGACAGAACAGGTGCTTTAGCTTCAGTTCGTGGCAACAAGTAGCGTAAGGTAATTCTATTCTCTCTCATTACCGGGCTGTGCGCGAAAACACAAGATCTAGCCTGGAGCTTATCCGGGAAGACGCCGAAACTTTTGATGTTCTTACAACATGTGTAAAAGACTTTTTACACACTGTGCTTCGTCATGATGCGATTACGATAATGTTCGATAACTCGCGATGGAGTACTTTGTAGTTAACTGTAAGGGCAGGCTGATGAAAAAAAAGAATAAAAAAAAAAAAAGAATAATAATAATAATAAAATGACTGGCGAAAAGATGATGTATAATTCGCGGACACAAATGTGCAATTGCGCCGACTGCCATTAATGATATCGCGAATGCGACAGGTCGATATACGCCAACTGATAGGATCTCGTTAAAATTGCATTGAACAAGCGCGAATAGTCCGATCGAGCGCAAATATGTACGTGTAATTATTTCACAAGAATAATAATTCAGGACGCAATTAGTTTTGCGTTTTCGTTTCATTATATTGCGTTTTGCCCGTAACAAGACCTGTTCGCGCATTTCAGCGAACTAAAAGTGATGGGATAACGTAAAATTATTGCAAAATTACGGATAAATGAGATTTCTCATAATTTCTCATTATTTTTCAATTTTTTTTTTCACATAATATTAGAAAATCCTTTAATTACAAATTTGTTTTAGTTTCTCTTGTGTATTTTCGTGCGCATTTTCTCATAAACGCAAAACTAAAAAAAAATATTGAGTAAAAAATTGGAAACGATATTTGTAAAGTGACAAAGAAATGAAGAAGATTGAGCAGTTCGCGTGTCAGCGAAATAGATAGATATTTTAATATTGCAAAGATAAACACACACATTTTCCCGGGATCCATCAGTCGTCGATGATTGCAAAGGGGTAGTAGTGAGGTTAGTCAAAGGGTTAATATCGGCCTTAATTTTGGCTTCGCCAACACAGGATGATATCCTGTTCTGCAAACATAACCACGTTAAGAGTCGCCGTACGTACGCTTCTCTGTAGCCGATCCGCGCCGGTCCGCGTCGTCGTCGTTGGCTGAAGCGAACCGGCGCGGAAGGCTGTCTACGGGGGGGATGATCGGGGGTGGTTCTGCCGCATAAAGGGTCGCGGATATTCGACGCCCCGGCAGTAAGCGTCGCGACGTTCGTCGAGGACGCGGCATACGGCGCACGCATCCGACAACTCGTGTCACGTGGCTTAAACCGCATCCCCGGCTCGCGCATTTCCTCCCTGACATTTGTGAATGGAAATCGGTCGGATAATCTTTTTATTTTCTCGTATGTGACAAAAAAAAACGCACTTCTTCTGCGCAAAAACTGTTTTTCTTTCCGAAAAGAAAAAACTACGCGCTTGCAATTTATTTAATCCGTACGATCTCTCTTCGATATGTCGAGTTAGAGTTTGCTTTGTAACGCTACAAGTAGTACAAAACGAAAAAATCGATACGCAAATCGCACGTTCGCGCGTTGAAGAGTTTCGTTGTGAATGTCGGAAAGAGGTAGGCTATACGTTTTATGTATTATTTTATAACAAACACTTTGTATGTACTTTGTACCTCCAATTTTCTGCTTGATAAATGCATTCGAAGATACGTTTCATAAAAACGTATGTTTTATTTTTTAAAAACTCTGCCGTTTAAAAAAAAAAAAAAAGCGGCAGCGGTCAAAAATCAGGACATGTGTGTTTTAAACGCGACTAACTTGAGCAAACGGAAGCTGGAAGTTTATTAATAGTTTCAGCACCGAGCGGAACTACGATAAGCTCTTATGCGCGACGTAAATGGCATTATTTCCAGGTCATAAACCGAGCTTTAAATAAATGACGTGTAAATATAGTTCCGAGAGTTTGTAGCCGTGTCGCGAAACTCGAGTCGAACGAGAAATGTCGCGCGTTTATTAGCGCAGATTGCACCTTTGTGCATATATATGTGTTATGCGCACAGAGTCCACTATTTCAGGTAATAGTTTTGCAAATAGCCATCTCTCGCGGAAGCTGTGAAATTAACCGCCAGAATTCGCCGTTAAACGCATTTTTCTCCTCTCAGTTTTTTCGCTCGATAGTACGCTCGGTAATACGCTCTGCGTTTCGAGTAGTTAGAGTCAACGTCAAGCCAGCCGGAGTCGAAGTTTTTATCCGACAACTTCGACAATAAAGTCTCTTTTCTCACGCATCGGTATCACGTAAGCTCCGGAGACTCGGAGAAGACAAACTTGTCTCGTAAATTTGTGAACTATCGCAGATGTGGTGCCGCGTAAAGTGAGAGCGTAAACGTAATTTAAGGCTCGGCGGTGTTCGCTCGGAGAAAAGGAACGAAAAGCTGGAAACGAATACATGCACGCGAAACGCGCGGTATTTCACGTGTATAAGAGCGACGACGACGACGAAGGTAACGTAATTCCGCGGTGGCGCGACTTTAAAGGCAGAAACTTAATTCATTCCTGCGGTATACGGCCGCAGATCGGAAACTTTTTATCGACGTCGCGGCCTTTTCGCCTCGAAAGGCGAAACCGGCTTCTACTTCCTTCGATTCGCGTGCTGCATTATTCATAGCGCCTGGCAATTACAATTTCTCTCCACCGAGCCCGACCGTGCGAAAGAGAATTAAAAGCGATCCCGGTTTCACATCGACTTGCCGATTGCTCTCGGATCGACCGGGGGAAACAAATTAATGGCTGTCAATTGCGCAACACCCCGGGGGAAAAAATAATGCAAGAGAGATGCTTGCTCGCGCCTGAAACGCCTGGGTTCTAGCAAGAACGAAATTGTATAACTTTGTAAAAATACGCGTATAAAAATCGCGGTATTATTTTAACATAAAAATTTCAATATACGTATTTAAATGCGTGTAATTTTTTACGCAAAAAATTTCTATTATGCTAACTCCGTCGCTTGTTTAAATTTAATTTTATTCGTTTATTCACAACCTCTCTTAAAAGTTTTTTTTTTTTTTAATAAATTTCCATAATATTACAAAATCCGATGTTAATTAATGCTAATTAATTCCGTATTGTTTATCTTTTAGATGTTGATAAATCACGCCAACGAAACTGGCGGAATATAATTAAAGATAATGTCCCAAAACTTTTCATCGATAATCAGTAAACTTAAAAGGAATCGTATCGATAATTGGCACGCAAGTGCGACAATGTCAATTCGCCAGAAGAAACTCGTTTTTCTTGAAATCGACGAACATTGGCGTGAACCGAGAGAGCTGTTCAAACTTCGGCAAGTATTTCCCTCAACTTAAAATCGGCAGCGCAAAGAAAGAGAGAAAGCAAAAAAGAGAGCGAAAGAGGGAGGAAAAGAGAGAGAGAGAGAAAAAGCGAGAGCGAGATCACGATGTAGCGGGTGTAACTTTCGCGCGGCAGCAACGGGTTTATTCGCGGTCTCGCGAACTTGGTTCGACGATTCGAACTTCCGATCGATGTCCGAAACTCGTCGAGGCGTATGGATTGACCTAAGAATGAGACACGTTGCTATAATATGGGACAATTGGAGAACTATTTAGACGGCTTGTCCAGGCGAACGTCGAGGAAGTCCTGCGAAAGGGCGTCCCGACGTCTCAGGTCCTTGCTCGCCAAGGCCAGAAGATGGGGCCTGACGACCGAGGAGGTCGCCGAGCTGCCGACTATGAAGAAGCTGCTGCCGACCCGCGTCACCTCAACTTCGGCCACGTGGATGACCTTGGCTACAATCGCTTTGCTCCTCGGTGGCGGCATCGTTCTCGCTTACATCTGCGCGCCCTGCGTCACGCGGAGCAGAACGTGAGGTCAACCCTCGCAAGAAACCACTTTTACAGGGGTAAAAAAATCGAATTTCTTGCGCTTGATTATAAAAACTCGGAATTCCAACGACAAAAAAAGACGTTGGAAAATAATTCATGTAAAAGAAAAGATGGAGAGAGAGAGAGAGACGATAAATTAAAGACAACGAGAAAGCGCTATTCGAACAATGTTACATTTAGTTTTTGGTCAATTGTTACGTTGGGCGTAATTCATGTTTACACGCTAGGTGAATAATGGCGTTTCCAATAAAGCTGCTTTGTAGAATTCATTTCGCACATTTTATATGATAAGTTAATGAAAGCCTTTGTAGCCTGTAGATTTACGCTTCTGCAGTAAATTCCTATTGTGTGTGTGTCGCGCTTAACGTAAGCATTGAAAGCCATTATGATCAAGAATACTACAATGTTCAATTTCGCACAAAGCGTTGTTTTACGCCGCTCGCGGTTAAAAAGTTTCGAGCGCGTAAAAATTTAACGCTTAATCGGAAAATTGTTCGATATAAAAGATTTTAATAAATTTTACTGACAAAATATAGAAAAAAAACATTTATAGCAAAAAAAAAAATTTATAACAAAAAAATAAACGTTAAGAGAATAAACGTTATTGCAAATTCAGTTATTCCGACATATATATTTTATATCTTTTTGCGAGAGAAAATGCATTTTACGCAAATTATTTATTTATCTATACCCGCGCAAATAAATAATATAAATCATGATTATGAATTACATATAGTAAGTAGTATAAATGTAGAGATTACCGATGCGATCTTCGACAGCATCGTTGCGTAAAATCGCGTAAAATCCGGACACACGCACCGGAAATCGGACGTTTTAATCATTCATTCCGCTTGCGCACCGTGAATTTTTCATCATTTTCATAATGCCGGCCTTTTATTACCGCGCCCGCATTTGTTCGCGCATCGCCGGCGCCACCGCGCACGAGCGATAAAACCGTTCATTAATTAGTCGGCGCAAAAAGCTGCGTTATTTATATCGCCGGACAAGAGCCGCGTTTTTCTTGTTTTTTTCCTTTTTTTTTCTTTTTTTTTTTGTATTCCCACCTTTCGTTAAGTTCACCTCTTTCTCTCGTTTTTTTCCTCTTACGCTAAGCCGCTCGCGGAAACGCACGACACGCCTACACCGCGATAATTCAGCAGAGAAAAGTACGCTAATTAAAAGCGACGCGCTGTGTGTATCGTTTATCATAGACGCGCGCGCGCTGATTATCCGCGCCATTGCCTTCGTAAATTCGTAATTTCGATCCCGGGATTTATCCGCGTGATGCAACACGCGACCGGCCGCATGGTTACAATGTTTCGCCGCTACGTCGGCGCACAACGCGCCGGCGTTTCAATTATTTCGCAACCCGGCGAATTTACATAACGGAATAGCCCGGCGAAATGCGCGCCCGGCTTCATTATTTATCGCCATCAATCGGTTAAAACGCATTCATCGGTGAACGAGCGATGCGCAGCTTCGCGCGCGTTTTGCGTGCGATCAAACTCCGCGACGCGGAATATTTTCCGAGCCGAATCGAGTTAATCGCGGCAAAAACGCATTGCGACGCGATTAAACGACGGGAACGACCAGTTTTTTGCGAAACGAAACCGATGTTCGCGCCTATGTCATTTGGGTCGATTTGCGATAGAATTTATTTCCTTCTCTCTTCTTTTTCGCGAACACTATTTTTTGGTTTTAAGGTACTTTTTTTTGTAAAAAGCGTCGATAGAATACGAGCCTTTCTAACGCGAGGACAAGACGTTTAAATTATCGTTGAACTTGGTCGCGACTGTAACAATGGCCACACACTCGTTATGGAAACTTGTGTTTTACGGTATATTACAGTTAATTCCTTATTTCGCATAAACTGAGAGAGCTTACGATCGAGCGAGGTTCAAATGAAAGAGGGAAGCGCGCGTGTGCCGAAACTTAACTAACTCTGTTTAATGCCGAAATATTGTTGGAGATTTACACGAGTGTAATGTGAGAAGCGGTAGATTTTGAATCACATTCTCCGACTTACACTCGTGTGATAAATTTTGGCATATACAATGTTATAAACGTAATGTCACAAAACCCGTACAAACATGAATTTGAAAACGTACGTTAATTATCGCGCATTCCGATCTCCGATGTAATTTATTATAATTGTATGTTGCAGATATATATTGACGCAGCAGAGAGAGAGACGAAGTAAATTATGAAAACATGTCGAACATGGGAGAAACATATTGATGAATAGATTTATAAGAGATTTGTGTAATTTTAGCACGTGTTCAATAAAAAAAAAAAAAACAAAAAACAAAAAAAGAAAATGCGCAATTCCGCAGGTTATTGCAAAAACAATGTCACTGAATTCTTGATATTTGTTTGATAAAATTCGAGTAAAAAAAAAAATAAAAAAGTAATTTTTTTACATGGCAAGATAACCGAAGAAGAAGACGCACAACTTTTATCACGATATAAAAAACACGCACGATTTTATGAATATGTAAAACACGGTAATTGCTTAAATAAAGAGAGTTATTTTTTAGCTGATAATATTTTGACAATTTAAATGTGTGTTAAAAACTAATTCGTATAAAATATATATTAATTTTGGAATAAATTTATATCGCGCTCGCAACAACTGCGAAAAATGATGATAGGATTTATTATATATATATACCTGGATATATACATCTCATAAACATATATATATATATATATATATATATTATAGACAGTAAGAAAAATTACTTTAAATGTAAGGAATATATTGACTTGTGTATTGTAATTTTATTAAGAGGCACATTTGCTCAAATGTAAGAATAATTCTCAGATGTTACATCGAAAGGACATGTATATTTCACTTTTTTTATACGATTAAATAAATGTGTTTCCTGATCGTGTACGTGACGATTAATTTTTTTACGTATAATATATTCCATCACACACTTACAACGATAAGAAAAACACGTTTGCGAGCTGAAGTAAACACAATTTTACTAGAAGATATAAAGAGATATTATATATGTAGAAAAAAAATATGACTCTTTTTTTTATTATCTATACAACAAACGTGACATGAACATTTTGATAAATTCTTTTTAAAAGAATTTACCGCGACATACGTGTCACGTTCGAATATTAATTTGTTGCTTGACACGTGGCATTTATAACTCCAATTGGTATAAAAGGAGATAGAAGTTTACTAAGTTAGTAGTCACTGGTAATCAATTCTGAAAACAATATCGAAGTGTGATTTCAGATTTGTTTTTTTTTCTAAGTGCGAAAACATGAAGAACAAAAATATTCTATCTCGTGTATATCTACTGGCTGCTGTTTTGATATCAAGTTTAATTGTAAAAGTGTCCACTGAATCTAATATAATAACAGTTCCCCCTAATTGTCCTGAAGGCCAAGCATGGGCCGCAGGCAGGTGTCGTGAGATCTTCTGAGACAGAAAGACTCGGTATTATTACGATATAATGTACATGTATATTTTTATATGTATGAAACTATTTTTAACTCTAAGGTTTTGTTATTACGTTAACAATGTTTTATTTGCAGATATTCGCAAACCTGATTCAGCGCTTAGCAGATTATCACTATCATTATATACGCTTCAAAACTAATGTAACGAAAAAAATTATACAAATATAAAATAAAATTATCAAATGCACGTGTACTGCATATGTTAAAAGTTTAAACAATTATATAATTCTTTATTACTTGCAATATTACGACAAACGTGATATGAACGTTGTGATAAAGTTGTTTTAAAAAATTTATTACGACATGCGTGTCACGTTTGTCGAATATCAATTTGTGCTTGGCATGTGGTATTCATAACTCCAAATGGTATAAGAGAAGACGTTTGGCAAAAAGCTGCTCGTTGGAAACCAATGTAGAGAGCAACATGGAGAACAGAAATATTGCATTTCATGTATATTTACTGCTCTTTTGATATCAAGTTTTATCGTATTGGTGTCTACCGAATCTAATGCAAGATTGGCGAAGACCTCCTCCAGAGTTGGTCGCAAAAAAAAGCATTTTGTCTAAGATACTCATCGGCTAAGATTTGGTATTATTACGACAATATATCCGATAGCAGATGCACACATGTACGTTCCAAAACTAATGTAACATAAAGATTACAAATGTATTCTGGAAAATAAAACTCTTTTAAATGCACCTCTGATTTGTCAATGCGTTATTCTGTCATCCGACGACAAAAGTGCTGCAAATTATTTGGTTCTCGGTGTTGCGAATTTTTTACGAAGACATCTACAGGCGGAAATAGTCTGTCATAAACGAACGGCGGAACAGAAATCAATATCTCTCGATTTTTCTTAATAAAACAGTTTCATGAAGTAAAAGCGGCGAGGAGAAATATCGGAATTGTCAAATGTGACGATAATTATGAGTTGAATGGATATCGATTTCTTGTATGTGTGTGTGTGTGTGTGTGTGTGTGTTTCCATCAACGCAGTTTTACCGTTGATCGAATAAATTTACTTTGAACGAGCGGAGTTAAGGCGATTATATTTCTAGCACTGTCGAGCAATTGATAAGGGCCGAATAATAAAATTTTAATACGGAATCAAGCACCGATCGCGATTTAAGCTCGAACGATATATATCCCTAGTCTGATGGAAGTATTAGTAGGCCGATTGATCGAAATCGAAGTTCATTTCTCGTTCTATTGCCATCGTATATATTCATGCGACTCCCGTAGGGATTATCTTTTCCCAGCTCTGTTCTTTGTCTTCCAGCGTCGAAGCTGGTAATTTTGAAAACCATATTCTTTTATTAAGTTCGATATGCATTACATAGTCGCTCTGAAAGTTCTTCAATGAATGAAAAGTTGGTTTTGTCTATTTCTCTCTCTCTCTCTCTCCTTCTTTCGGAAAAAAATTCGGAATGGAAATCAATGTAAAACGCAATTCTTTTCTCTTCGAATTTCTTCGATATCTCAATAACTGCGCGCTTAAATAAAAGTGATTTTTTACAGAATTTACAAAGACAACGTAATCCTCCGTCACATTTCTGTCTGCGAATGCGAGAATTTTTGCTTGCAATAAAAAATGAATCAATTACAGGCTAATTTGGCTATATTAAAGCAGAAGACGCGTGTGTTGCAAAATTACACCAACTGCTTGAAAGGGTTAACGAGCCAAAATTCACGCCGAAGAGAAGCAAAGAGCATCGGCGAAGTTCGCGCACTTACGCAAATTGCGAGGGTGCGAACGGAGAGAAGAAAACACTTGAGCGCGATGGGAGGGGGGAAAATCGTCGTCTCCCAACGACGCAAAAAAGGGGATGAAGTCCCAATCAGTTTTGACACGCTGAATGAACGTCTCGTGCTAATCGAGTTATTTAGCTTATATTAGCGGAATGAATTCGATAGAGTTCACCCTCTCTTTCGCTGTTTTTTTTTTGACGCCGTGATGCAAACCACCGACTGCGAAATTGCTGCGGCGGATTCGGAAATTTATTTAAACACGCGAAAGGAGAAAAACCGCTCTCTCTCTCGTAAGAGAGAGCGGTAAATAAAAAGATAAACTTTACGTTCGCGCGTCTGTATGCATAATTGAAACAAGCTTTTCGTCGTTCCCCGACGCGAAAGCGCATCCGCAATTACGCCGTCGGAAGTAATTGCATCGCTTTTAATATCGCGCGCTGAGTTTTCTCGCGGCGCGTGTCATGTGCCACGCGCAAAATGTGCGTCCGCTTACCGTGTGTCCCGTTACACCATGTAAACTGCATTTCACGGAGTGAGATGAACGCGATTCTTCGCGTGGATCTCGTCTTTAATCGCGCGTCCGAAGTGACCGCGCTTGGATTCGTTCAACGACGCCGGAAGTCGCGGTTTTTCGACGAGCTACAAATCGGAAGGAATGCAATTTTGCCCGGTTTACTGCAATTTTCCGCGAACGGTCGTTTTCTCTGAGACTCTCTTTCTCTCTCTCTCTCTCTCTCTCTCTCTCTGTGTGTGTGTGTGTGTGTGTGTTCGTTACTTCTCGATTTCGATACGATTTTTGAGGTAAATTGCTCGTCTCATATTTTCGCGCGATCGTCCAAGATTGCAATCGCTCCGGGTATAACGCGATTCGTCGCTTCCTCATTCGCCGCCGGATTAGCATTCTAATTCCGCGGACTGATTAAACAACGCGCGGGATGAGCGCGCGAAGAGTTTTCTGTTTATCCGTTATACGAAATTACGACGACGTCTTTTCGCGCGCGACGCGTTTGATTAAACAAAGCAAGCGAGCGTGTATACAATACGCGACATTACTTGATTCTTTGTTGCAATATAAAAAGAGATGATATTGGCGCGATATTTCATACGCGGGATCAAATATGTTACGAAGATTAGGATCCGCTAATGAGATCCTTTCGGGGAGCGTTTTCGTGCGCGGCGCGCGTTTGATTTATCAGCCGGTGTGTATACTTTCGCGCGGAGAGAAAACGACGGGGAATCGATTTCCGCAACTCTCGTCGATCATTCTCCCGAAGAAGAAGAACGGGGGGAAGAGTGGACGGTTCTCCTCGAATTACTTTTCCCGTCGGGAATACGGACCGAAGGATCGCTCATTCGAGTCACGTGTCGGAAAAGGACTCGTTTTAACTACGTTAATTGAAAGGAAGGGTCTGTCTACTCGCGCGAGTCTCTTCCGTTCGTTTCGCATTCGAACTTACCGGACAGACATAATCGAGAGCTCGCGTTCAACCGCGATATGACATATGCGTCAACGATTTTTCATCGCAATTGTCGAGAAAATCCAATTGACAGAATTTATTAATTAGGCGCGTTCGTTCACATTATTGACTACTTTGGTGTATCACGTCACACCTCTAGTTAGAATGTGGACACATATCGAGTTATTCCGGTCACGTCAGGCGGAGAACTTCTTTCTAGGGTAAAAGCAGTAATTGAAAGGAAGACCCCCGGTCGGGTTCTCTTCCCCGCATCTTCTCGGAAAGAGACCTCGAATTCGGCTCTCGATCTCGCTTCTTATTCAGAAGAAGAAGCCGTTTCGTTGATTTTGATTGCGCCCGTAATCAGTCGCGATGCGGATCGCAGTTGTGCGGCGCGTTCGAAGAAATAAAAATAATACTCTAGATTCACAAACGAGGTGGAAAAATGTTAAGCGGTTTTCAATTGCCGACGATTCAAGGCGAACGCTCTTGTTGCGACGACGAAACGTAAAAAAAAAAAAAAAAAAAAAAAATCACACACCCATCTTCTCCTCGAAATCAAAAATTTAGTCTAGTTAAAAACTAACGCGTTAATATTTTTTATACAACCAAGCTGTTTTTTCTTCCAACACTAAATTTTTAAACGCTCGTCGTGCACAAGCGCACGCTTTCTGAAAAAATAACCTTGCGCAATTTCGAATGCTGTTCTGCGAAAATCTTTTCCGAAACGTTTCTCTCTCAATTTTTGCGTTCGAAACTCCATTGTGTAAATATTTTCCGCGATAAAAATTCAACAACAGCACACGCTACTTCAACCGATTCCCTCCATTGTCTCCTATTTTGAGATGTGATGATGCGACCCTTTGCACAATAACCAACTCGAAAAATTATTTTATTGCGCGGGGTTTGCATCGCCGGCGCGGAAGATGAGAGAGCGCGAGAAAAAAGAATATACATCATTTTGAAGAGCGGGAGCTCTTCAGCTCTCGTAACGTGTTACGCGCAGTTTTTATTTTAAATTACCGGCAACAAAAAAGCTGCTTCATTCATTTTATTGAAAAGGATTTTCCTCATATGCTTTACAATCTTCGTAATTAAAAATGGGGAAAAACCATCTTTTTTTTTTTGTTTTTTTTTTTTGTTTTACGCGCGGCGGACGTTTGCACGGTCGGATTTTCACCGATGTGTAATAAAATGCGTGGAAACTTCACGTGGCTTCGTCTTTCATCGGTCAACTCGAGCGCGAAACGCATTGAAGTTGCGCGAGTCGATATAACGAGAAAAACGACCGCGTTTGTCGTTCGTATAGTTCGCGGCTGGATTTCTTCGCTCAGCTTAACGGAGATTGCAGATACTACGTCAGAGTGTGTGTGTGTGTGTGTGTGTGTATGTGTGTCGTAAGTTCCGTGAACTTTAATTATCGCAAAATAAAAGAATAAAAACTCGTCCGTCGGCTAACTCATTAGAACTTGGTGACTGCAGATTCACCGGGGAATGAAAATTATGCTCGCGTCTCTCTCCCATTCGCAGCAGATTTAACACCACGTAGTAAGAGTCGAACTCATTTTATGACCACGTGGTTTCCGATACTTTCCGCGGAAGCGGAAAGAATCATCTTCTTCAAAAGATCGCCGAGGAAGAGGATGGAAGGGGAGGGGGAGGAGAAGACCGATTCCGCTTTGCGATTAGTTTCAAATGATCTTCGATTTCGCAAACTTCGAACGTCTTATCTCTATTATATTTTTTTCCCTTCTTATTGTTGCGCCGCGGTCATCACAAATAAGTTTCGCGAATACGGAAAGGTGACGGAAATTCTTTGCTTTATATAATTGTGACACTCGACGCGTGTACATGCTGTCGCGATATTTCGTCGCGCAATGTAAAAGGGAAAAAAATAGAAGCGACCTGTATAACCGCCAAAACATAAAAACTTTTCTAATATAAAGTTTGTCCATCAGCAGTATGGATGAATTTCGGTCTTCATGTGGCACCAGACATGTAAAAGCCGTTTTTATGTACGTGTCAGTGAATGTTACACGATTTTTTATAATACATGTGTGTGTATACAAAACTTTACTAAAGTTATTATTATTATTATTATTCTATATGTGTGTGCAAATTGATAAATATTAATATATATATATCAATGACATATTAAATATATTTACATACGTTCTATCTTGAAATTTTTACTCTTATTAATTAAACACGTATGTATGTGATAAACACGCGGGTGTCGCATGCGTTTGAGGAGAATAAATTGCGCGACAGCACATTCCAAGCGCGACTCGAGTTAATTTCCGTTTCTCACTTTGATGCTTGAGCACCTGGAGCTAATTAAGAGTTCGGCGTAACAGTCGATTGAAAAGTTGGACGGTTCCACCGATAAATTTAATCAGAAAGGATGAGTGCGAGCGAGCGCGCGGCGGTTGTGCGATTCTCCCCTAACTAGAACGAAGGACTCGGCCCAAGTTTTTCCACGGAGGTTTTTCCAAGCGGCGCGAAAACCGGCGTGCGGTGTATGAGCGATAGAGGAACGGGGCGGCGAGTGCACTTTTTCACTCGCTCGAGGGACGAAAAGTTTCGCCGAGATATCGAATAAAAGTATACTCGCGCGCGCGAGAATGAAAAATAGAACAAAAAAGAAAAAAAAAAAAACGCATCCTCGAACCGGACCTATCGCGACGCGCTAACGCGAACGTCAGAGCGGAAACGCGAATGACGAATTTCCACATTTAATTTTGTGGCGGTACATGCTTGTTTTTTTTATTTTGTTTTTTTCATCACCGGCGGCTGTATATTGCTTAACGGTTTTTTTTTTTTTTTTTTTTTTTACGAAATTGTTATAAAGCGCGATTCCCAACGGTGTCCCAGATTTTTTTATCGCTTTACGAGCCGCATATATCATCCGGAAAATGGGAGTTTTGCGAGAATTTTAAGTAACATTACCAAACCGGACGACGGTTTTATATGAAAAATATTTTAAGTGAGAAAAATCTCCGGTAAGAACTTGCGGAAAAGTGACGGAGATCGATCACGAAGTATTTTCGCGCGTTTTGCGAAATGATTCCGTCAGATTGATTCACACGTCTCGGGGACGATCTTGCGAGAGAGAGAACGACTATTATCAAAATTTTAATTAACGAAATGTGATTTATACAGCACCACCTGCTTCCGCGGCAATTCGCTTCGGTTTATTTTCAGAAACGCGCGCGAATGTTTAAGCACACACATTCAAACGGTCGCGGACAATCACACAACGCGTGAGCGCGTGATATAAAATGTTATCGCGCGGATAAGTTGTCGCGCGCGCCGTTAATTTGCATATTAATGAGCAACAATGACGATCGCACACAGATAAGTAAAGTAATACCGTTCTTGGAATACAGCACACAGCATCGTCGTATTAATTTCAAGATGGCCCCCGGCGATTCCGTGTGTATATTTGGCGACTGTAATAGCTTTTGGGAGGGTTGGGAGTGCGGGGATCAAGGATTGTTTGCCTTGACATTATTACGATAATATTCATTCACACTTCGCGACGCGGAATTCTCATATTACAGATATTATAGCCCTGCCCTCGCCTCTCTCGCGGTCGCTGATGTATCATGTCTCTCCTTCTCTCGTTATTCTCTATTTGATTACGTCCGTAGACACACCGGGATCCTTTACGACCGACGTAATATCGCGGTCACGACCATTTGAGAAACGCGAATCTATTAATCTCGTATCGATCGGGGGGGCGCCGCTGCCGCAACCTCTTCCCTTCTCTCCCTCCCACCCTCTGCAATATTGTGTTACGTGACATTCTGATATAGAATCGATACATATATACATATACGTATCGATTTACATATATATATATATATATATATATATATGGGAGTATCCTATTATATTAACACTTTCGTTAATCGATAACACATCGTTGCTCGATTACGCTGGCACAACGCAACGTGACATTTCCCGGGGCCGGTATTATTCAAATTAACTCCGGAATTGGAATACGCGATCAGCGATCAGCCGTGAGTTATTAATCCGAAGACGCGTAAAACCGCGCTCCCGGTCGATTTGGCCAAATGGCTTCATTTGGAAGCCATTATCTGAAATTCAATGAAGAGATTAAAAAATTCCGTCGCGCGAGAAAAATCCGATACTCCGCTTCGATTCGGTTTCGATTCGCCGCGCGCAATCGAGACGCCGAGTCAAGTTTGATTATTGTTTAAAGAATAAGCACGTCGAGCGGCGGGTTTCGCTTCTCCGTCCCTCGGGATTTTGTACGGAGCGAAATATCGAGCACTATACCGGCGGCGCGGAGAGATCTCTGCGCGCGCGAAAGAATGACTCGCCCCGCGTAGCGTCTCGGTGATTTTCTATATTTTATGAGATTGCGATATTATGTTTTCAATGGTATATGCGCGGGTCGAGACGGGAAAACCTCGCCAAAGTGCCGCGCACTTTCGATCGCCCGGGAAGAATCTTCGAGAGACATCGGTAAGAAAACGCGCGACACACACGCGCGGAGCAATATATTTCGTCGCGAAAATCCAAGCGCTTGAGGGCATTTTCTTATGGGAAGCACGAGCAGTCGTCACGCGGTAATGTGAGAGATATATAAAAAGATCGCTTCGCGTTCGTTTTATCGCGGCGATATATATATATATACACATATAAATGAAACTCATTTCGTTCATAAATGAAAACGGCGGACAGTGACGCGGAATTTAAAGTTTGTAAGCCGCCGAGCTCCGGCGGCGTTGACATATATTTTATATTAGTTATAAAGGAAGGGAGAGATTTTAACAATCTCTCTCTTATATTATAATATCGCGCGCGAGCTGCGAAGTGTCGCGTTTAATGGTTACGTTAATACGCGCGGTAATGGCAGTTCCATTCCAATATACGCGCCCGCGCACACACACACACACACACACACACACATGCACACACGTATATGCGATAATAAACCTAGCCGGGGTGTTTCAGGAGGACTTGCCTCCTTCGTAAAACCTCCATCACTCGCGTCCCATCGATTTTCCAGCGGCCAAGGAAGCAATCGCGATCGATACGTCAGAATACGAACGCAGGACGCGCGTTCACGTTAATTTGCGGCCCTCGGTCCGCTTCTCTCGTCCCTCCCCCTCCCCTCACATGTCTTCCCTAGTAATTGACAATTTCACACTCCAGCCCGGGCAGTAATTAAGCTGCCATGTGCGCAGACCCGCGATGTCGACTTTTTTTTCGTTTCCTCGACCGCGGATCTTTCTCTTTTTCCTCGTCGGCCAATTCTATCGACGGTGACGCGCGAGAGTCACCCCGTCCGTTCGATCTCCGCGCGCGAACGCTATGTTTTTCTTTTTCTACGTATTCTCTTCGCGCGCGCGTTCCGGAAAAACGCGACAATTAGTTTTTGAACGGCTCTCTCTCTTTCTCTCGCAGTTTAAAGAGACAAAGGGCGAAAAAGAGGTGTGTTTCGGCGGAAAAGTAATAAAAACTAACAGAAAGGAAATTCGTCCTTCTCGTACAGCGCGCGAAATGAAGAAATTCATTTGTCACCGACGACGAAACCGGTCTCTCTCGTTCGCGCACGTCCAACGTAGTTTCGTGCATGTAACCCACGCGTGTGTGTTGCTATTTATTGCGCGTGTAAAATTAACTCAACGTGGATTATTTGTCTTCGCACTTTATGAGCGACGTGTAATTCCGTGCGATAACGATCTTCTTTACCGGTCTGACGCACGTATTACACGTCACATTCGCTGAGAACGGACGCGGGATCGACGTGTTTCCTCCCTTCTGACGATTTTGTCCGGAAAACACGCCGGGGAACATGGCGCGAGCCGATATACGTCCGAGCTCCGGAACGAAGATTACACGGGGACCGCCGAAATTATCTCGCGCGGCCGGCTGATACGAGAGCCGAAGTGATTAAACACACGTATCTATTCGCGCAACCCGCTGATTCTGTAATCAGCAGCCGAGCCCGGATAGGTGGGCAACGCGCGCGATGACGCACGGCGATGCGAGAGCGAGTCGAACGAGACGAGTCGGGCGCAAATTGAGAGAAATACATCCCCCTCGTGGCCCTCTTTCCCCTCTTTCCGCCCACCAGTTCGTCCCGGTATCTATATGTATGTCGCAAAGTGCCCTGCCGTCGATGCGAATTAAATATGCAGATGGCTTTGATGCGTATACCTCGCTAAATATCGATGGAAGCTCGGCCCGCGCTTCCACCCGACGGCTTTTTTTTTTTTTTTTTTTTTAAAGCTTTCAGGGATGGATTTTTTCACTCCCTTCCTCCCTTTCTGCTCCTCGATTCGATCCGATCCGCGCGCGATTCGGGGTGGAGATTTTTTTTTTTTTGCGATCGCGCTTTTTCGGAATTCCGTCTCGTTAGTTATAAATGAAGTAGACCGAAGCCGGTATATTGATTTCTCCAGCGGGAGGGGAAGGGACGGAGGAGAAGGAAAAATTGTGCCGCATCGGATTCGCGTTGCGTGTGTATATTTCGCGTTCTTTCGCGAATCGAGGGAGGATAAACGAAATGATTGCCGCGCGCGTCTGTGTGCGCGCGCGAGCCACGTGCATTGCGCGAGATGGGCAAAGAGGGTGTGCAAATAAGTAAATATGTGCATATCGACGCGCGCGCGAAACTTCGTGTTGTCTCTCTATCTATCTATCTATCTCGCTCGCTCGCTCACGGGGAAGAAGGGAGGCGCGCGGCTGCGTGAGCGCAACGGCACGTACGTATTATACAATACATGCGAGAACGATTTGGCCGGTTGTATTCTGTTCGGGCGGCTCGCATCCGGAAGTGCATGCTCCAATTACATTGTTCGTGCCCGGATGCGAAATTCATGCGCGACATGTGCGCGACGTCGCCGAGCGCGCGCGCGTTCTGCAAAGCTATGTGTAATGGAGAAATTAGGTAAAATTCTGCGACGAGCCGTCGCTGTTACGCAAATGTATCCCGAGTACGTGCGCATTGAGAGAGAGAGCGCACAGAGAGAGAAATTAATTATTTGAAAATGCGCGCAATTCTGTTTCGCATCGCACACGTGACAATTACGGGCGGGAGGAAAGAAAGAAAACACTAAGAGGAAAATATTTCAAAGCTGTCACATCTTGCGTTGTTTGGAAAAATTAAGAAAATTCGGTCGAATTTTCGTTAGAATAAAATAATCTCATCTGCGTGGAAATGTAACGCACACGAGAAAGATGCTTGAAATAATTCGAAACAACCTTTGTTTTATTGTATTTCAACATTAAAACAGATATTTCTAGTTGCTTGTCTCTTCTCTAATTACATTGGTGTTGATCAGAAAGCGCCGAGTCATCGACGCTTTAATGACGTTACACGCTAGACGGGCACACACGAGGGGAGGGTGGTCATATCCGCAGATAATGACGACGTGGATGAATCCGAAAGCCGTGTACATACGGTGCCAAGGATCCTACAGTTCGTTCGCGTGAGCGGAATCTTTGACGGCGAACTGACACGTAATTTCCTCACCTACATCACCCCTCATCCCCCCTCGTCTAACTCCGGAATCTCGAAGCCCGAGTAGCCAAGTAAGTTTTCGAAGAAGGGCGAGAGAGAGGGAGGGAAGGAGGAAGGGAGGGTCTGATCCAATCACTCGCGTTGGATGTTCTCTGAGAGATCAGGCGATTCCTTTCACGACACAAGAAATATCACTTTATATCGAGAAATCGAGTGAAACGAAAGTGTTATTTAATACAAAACAAAAATTGCACCGAAAAAAGGAAACAAGATTTTTGTTTTTATCACCTCGACGCGAGACCTCATTACCGGATAAAACGTATGTATATTATACGTCAGCTTGTATAGCTCGCAGCTGAAAGTGTTAAAGTCATCAATGTCAGTGGGGGATGCAGTGACGACGCGGAATGACGTCCCGGAGCGATTACGTGTCCCGTGACCGGCTGCGAATCGCGCCGAAAAGCGGATGTCAAATGTCGCCGTGGGTTGCACCCGTCGAGGGTTATAATGCCGCGTTTCTCGGCTGCGCACAATCGACGAAGGGGCAGAGAGGACGGCGGTAACAGAGAGAGAGAGAAAGAGCGACAGAGATAACGTGCCCCGAAGGCACACGTTCGCTTTATCCGCTGCGGGATATACACGCGCTTGCTTTGTGTGTCGCATTTTACTCTTGTCGTTGTCGTTGTCGTTGGCGAGTCGCCGGATGCGGAACAATATGTACAATGGCAACATTGTTGAAAGTTAACCGCGCGATAGCGAATGAATTCCGCCACTCGGAGATCTCTTGACGTGGGCAAAAGGGGTAAGAGGAGGAAGAGGAGGAGGAGGAGAGGGATGGAATTGATTTAAATTTCGGCCGCAAAAGCCCCGGAGATGGGGGAGAGGAATGACGCGAACTGCGAGAGAGCGAAACAGCGCGATTTAATTGCATTCGCGAACTATTTTCGCCCTCAATCAGTTATTCTTCGCCCGTCCCTTCCTCTCGCTCGCTCGCTCGACGACTCTCAATAGTCGCGGTGTGATACTGGCGGTTATTTCTCTTTTCTTTTTTTTTGTTTTTTTTCCCAAAACGTCGTTGAAAACCGATCGTTTCGGCAAATTGGAAACGATACGTGTCGCTTATGATACGTCGTACGTAAAAGCGTTTCGAAACGAAATTTAACCGGTGTACCGCGGATCACAATCGTGACGGCGGTCTTGTTAGGTTTGAATGGGTAAATGCAGCGTGTAAAACGCAATGGACGAGCGATAGTTCAACTACGTTATAAAAAGGTGATTTTTTTTTTTTTTTTTTTTGAGAAGACGTACAGAGATTTTTTTTCGGATGATTTTGTTTCGGATGAACATTTTTTGTCAACAAAAATGGGATCTTCAAACGCTCGTCGCTATTCTACTCTCTGCGCGACGCTTCCCAAGTTTACGCCTGGGAAGTAGGCAATTTATCACACACACAAGAGCACAGCAGGTTGCCCGTCTCCCATGCGCTTTCAATCTTTCGAATGCAGTTCACTGGACTGACAAGAGATTCCGTTCGAAAGAATAAACGCTCTTTAATCAGATCACATCTTACGGGGCGGGAACTGGAGCGGAGCGGCAACTCCAGAAAAAATCTGTACTTATTTAAAAAGCAATATAAACTTTTACTCGCGAATATAAAAGTTTGTTTTACTTATATTTTACAATTTTGTGCTAAAAAAAAAAAATACTTCTCTTTCGCGAGAGAACGTCAAAAAAATAAATGAAACTCGTGAAGAAAAAAAAGGAGAAAACGACGCGATGCGGAGATTGAAGTCGCGCGCGATAAAAAAATTCGAGCGCTTTAAATTAGGATTCGCGTAAAAAAAAAAAAAAAAAAGAAAAAAAACAACCGCGGCACTTCCCTTAAGAGGGAAGGGATGGATGATATTTGAGAAATATCGAATAACCGCGAGATATACGAGCCGCGGAGATAGCGCACAGATCGATGGACCACTTCATTAATGGATAAAGTGTTATGGCGGTAATCCTCTTGCCGTGTATCCGCAGTTGGAACGCGAGCCAAAACCCTTCCGCGTGATAATTATGTAATATCGCGCGGGCGCGCGAGAGCTGCGCCCGCATTGCGCATGTGAAAACGAGTTTCCAAAGGGGAATTGTAACATTTTGCCAGTCGCAGTTTCATGTATCATTCCGACCTTTAACCACACATACACAGCATCCCTTATTACGATAATGCAACGTCAAGAGAGAGAGAGAGAGAGAGAGAGAGAGAGAGAGAGAGAGAGAGAGAAAAAGAGAGAAGCGCGATTTTTTCTTCTAACTCGAAAACAAGCACCGAGTAATTTTCCAAAATTACGGGAAACCGCACTTTCAATCTTTGTTTTAAAATCATATCAAAACAAAAAATAAAATTCCGTTTTAATGAGATAAAATTGAATAAAAAAAAAAAGTAAGATTTATTGCCGGGGAAAATACAATATTGCGTTGTTGTTGCGTCAAATATTGCGCTACTCCAACAGAGAGAAAAGCAAAAAGCTCGCGCGCACATCGCAAGTTAAGCTGGAAATAAATGAGCCGCGCAAAAACTATGGGAGATGCAGCAAACACGTGAAGACTTGATCGTCGCGGGACAGCGGTACATTTATCTGATAAAGAGGATCATCAGTCATCGTGGGGTTGCATAAATCATCGGAAAGTTGGCGGCGGTGCGCGATTTGTAACTTCGGGATATTCCCTTTTCCCTTTTCCCTCATCTCCTCCCCTCGCCCTCAGTCACCGGGTGGTTCTCTCTTCGCGCGCGGTCGTGTGCGACCGTATTACTTCCACGGGGAGAGGAGGGGGGCGAGGAGAAGGGCGGAACGAGATTCCGGGAAACGGTGCTCTATCACGTGAACGATAATTGCTTGATATCAATCTGGGAATGGTGCTATTAAGTGCCTTGGCGCCCATCGAAAAGCCGCGAACGCCAATTGTTGTTGTCCGCTCGCTCGATTTTTCGCGATAACAACGAGTTTCCCGACGACATATCACGACTAAAAGATCTCTTTTCCCGGAAAGAGTCGCTTGATTTAAACACAACGCTCTCGTATATACGCGTAATTACACGTATATTCGGATAATGCATTTTCTATATGCTTGCTTTTCGTGTTTGTTTGGGAAAAAAAATCCTAAATGAAATTAATTAAATAAAATAGCGAGTAAGAGACGGAAGAGCCGGTCCAATGTTTTTTTTTTTTTTTTTTTTTTTCACAACTGTTTATTAAATTGAAAACGTTCAACCGTCGTTGCAATCCTTTTCAACATCTGGGACTGCCAACTTTTATCCGACTGCAGATCAAAAGAGTCTCTTCTTCTGCAAATTATTTAAATTAATTAAGTTTTTAATACCATTGCCCGCCGTTTGCCACCCCTTTCTGAGGTGTTGCTCGCGCTTCGCGCGTGCGAGATCTTCCGATCTTAATTTCGCTCGGACGTGGGGTTGGACTACTTTGCGGAACGTAATATTTTCGCGGAGATCGCGCTCGAGGATTATTGCTCGAAATGTGCGTTGCAGCAATTCGTTCCTGACACCGTTGATACACGCGAAATTTAATAATTCATGTATCGAAACAAAATTCGATCGCGTGCGGCGAAGCTTCGTAAATCACTGGAAATTTCGCGCGCTACGAAAATTCAATTTACATTTGTCCTCCTCCCTCCCCGCATATTGACGTAATGTCGGCTGTTTCGTTGTTGAATTAATTTCGTTGTTGAATTAATTTCATCAGAAAGTTGGAAAGTTAATTCCCGCGTTGCGAACATTTCCGCGAGATTTCCGCGATCAAATTTCCGGAGGGGGTGAAAATTTTGCGCATCTTCCGCTTTCGCAATTTATTAAACTTATCGAATCTTCTGGCGCGATTCTTTTGCGATATATCAGCAACGTTTTATCGAAGAAAGTCACGCGATAAAATATCTGTCGCCGCTTGCTTCTGCAACGATTCGCGATTATTTCGATGCCCAGGCGGGTAAGGGAGGGAGAGATGACGGACGCTCCTCGCCTCGCTTCTTACAATAGAAGGCGAAAGAAACTCGAACGCGCTCTCTCGACCGGCGTGACGAGAAATTGATGCTGTTCATAGTATCCCCGCAATGGGGAAGAGAGAAAAGAGCACGGCATATCCGTGTATTCGAATCGTTCACGGAACATACGTAACGTCGCGATACACAACTATTGATCTCGTATAGCCCCCGCGTATTTGAGTTTCCACGTGAAAGCTTCCAGATTCCGCGACGCGTACATCACTTAGCTCTCGCGCGAGGGAGAAGACGGCGCGGCACAAGCGGTGCGTCCCGACGATAGCAATACATACTGAACGCCACTTACATTTTTCAGAAAATACCGAAAAAAAAAAAAAAAAAAAAAAAAAAAAAAAATGACAAAACGCAATTTCTCTTTGTTACTGTCGTACATCCCTCGATATATTATTTTGAAGGAAAATTTTGACGTCGAAATTTCTCTAGCTCGTAAATAATTACATTTAGACTTTAATTATAATAAATTACATTATAATAAAATATTAAATTCACAGAGCATCATTAAATATCTCATTTCGTGTGATTTAATAATTCAATCAGATTTTCATTTTCTCATACACGATTTATTCCTGTATTTTTTTTTTTTTTTTTTTTTTTTTAACATTGCGGAAACTCTCGCAAAATCTTGTTCCGGGGCAAATTTCCGCGAACTTTTTTCTCTCTGTCTAAGACTATAAGATTATAAAACTATAAAAAATTCTTTTTGTACTTGAAAACTCTTTTAGTTTTCCCATTAAGAACGTCTAAGTAATTACCCCGAAGAAAAGAATGATAACGCGCGCGGTTCATTCTCTCGTCTCGTTTTCTTCCGCACGTTTTCTCTCGCGGAAGACGGTGCGCCGCGAGAGATATTCCCGACCGAATCACTGAGGATTCAACCATTCAAGCAAGTAAGCTTTATATACGATCAAATGTGCGGTAGCGATTTATTCGCTTCCGCCGCATCTCTCGCTTCGGGCGGGACTTTGTCTCAGGAAAAAGCTTGTTCGGACAAAACAACGAGTGCTGTGAAACGCGTTAAATTGATCGAACAATATCCGTGGGGAAATTGCCTCCTCTCCCTTTCCCCGTTGTAAAAAAATCGAGATAAACTACATTTCTTTGCTTAGAAGGTAAACCGGAGAGAACCGGAGCTAAATCGATCGTCGGCGAACAAAAAACATTTAACAGCTTAAAAAACGTAACTTTAATACTTTAAACGGATTGTAGCCTTGCCGAGAAAACAAGGAAAATTTAAACAAATTTCTGTCTTAGGGAATCCTAGACCGTAATTTTGACGATAGTTCGCACGTCCTCGGACGGGGATTTTGACCCTCGGTGTCAAAAAGGAACGTGAGGATATAACGTATATCTGTCCGCGTTTCCGAAAGCGGAAAACCATTTCGACCGGAAAGCACGTCTCACTCGTAAACAATACGTTTCTGCGTTTAAACGTGTGTAGATACACATATTCCCCTCTTTCCCCCTGCGTATGCAGATCGCGTCAAGAGGGGCCGGACGCAGGAAGGGTGTAGGTAGGTTGAGGCGGCCGGGCCCGTAACAGCTTGCCTAAATTCCATCTAAATTCAAAACAGGGCTGAAATTGCCACCAACAGGCGGCGGCGCGCGGGGGATGCGCGCGACAAGCAACGGTTCTAGACACGTCGGGTCAAAGGCCAACAAGCAACCGTCCCGCTCGGTGTGTTCGGTCGCTTTTTTTTTTTTTAAATATCTCCTCTCCCGTTCCTCGTTTGTGTCCCCGATATAACGCAATATGGCATCATCCCTCGTCTCTACCTTCCTACCTCCTCACCAGTCTCGTCATGTGGATGGAAAAAATAAGTTGCTTCTTCCGCTCTCTGTGAGAGGAGAGAAAGGCGCCGGGACGACGCGCCGGTGTCGCGCGCGCGCGTCTCGTACGAGGCTCGCGCGACTGACGTTTAATTAAATTGCGAGAGCGTATATTAAGCGAAGCGGGACGTGATGTTAAATGCGCATAATACAGAACGTTCAAAGAATCTATGCTAAATATCTACCATCCAGTGTAGTTTTTATGATGAAGTCTCGCGCTGCGTCTCGACTGTCAAACGCGGCGGCGGTGACAGTCGAGACGCAACGCGCGCGCGGGAAACGCGCCGCTGTGTTCGCATTTTGTTTGTTTCGGCGTTTGTTTATTTTTTACACATCTCTTAGTAATAACTCATACATAACTCACTTATATTTAATATTGCGAGAATATGATGGAATTTTTATACTGTAATTTATTTATATACTTCTCGTTCTATTGTACACTTGCATATACATAGAATTGGGTTTTCCATCATCACACACATGCACACACACATGCGCACACACATATGCACGCACACATACACACGTAAACGCGTGTGTCGTAAATCTTCAAGAAATTATAATTAATTGTGTCATACACGTGTGTTTGCGATAGTTCAGTTTATAACACACATCTCCGATGTGTAAAATATCAGAGTCGCGAAAGTTTTAATGGAAATATACAAATTAAAACAAAAAAAAAATAATAAAATAAAATAAAATAATGACGACACATTCTACGATGTGTGCGACATATCAAAGAAAAGATCACCGGTGTGATAATACTAAAAAGGTCATTACATTTCTAATCATAAAGAGAACATCTCCGTACGTTCTTAGTACATTTTACTTAACTTTGCGAAAACGTTTTTTAAGTAAAAAGTTTATCAACCGAGTTAGAGAGAGAGAGAGAGAGAGAGAGAGAGAGAGAAAAAGAGAGAGAGAGAAAGAGAAAGAGAGAGAGAGAAAGAAAAAAGATCTAAGTTTCTTCCTATATTGACGATTGTGTTTATCATATTTTTAAATTAGTATAAACAAGTTTATATACGGGCGCGCAAAATATCGCACCGATACATCATCGCCGATGCAATGTACAAAAAAAGGGCAATTAAAAAAAATCAAGTAGTATAATTAGAAATATAATAGTTTGACGACGACACAATGTGAACGACGCTAATAAATTATTGACTTCTTTTTGTTTTATTCACAAGTAATTAAACCTAGTTATTAAAACCTCGTTCTTTGTTTTTTGTTTTGTTTTTTAGCAAACATTTAGCAAATAGGTTACATGATATTATGTCAGCGAATTAATATAAGTTTCTTTACATATTGTATATTATATTTATATATACCTGATCACTTGTAGAAATGTAATGTAGAGCTTATTATACAATTCAGGCGGGGAACAACGCTTCGACGTAAAAATCAAAAGAACCGCAAGCTTTTTATGTTTCTTTTTCTTCTCAGCACGTTCAAATTTATACAACTCAGACGTACCAACTTTTATGAGACTCTTTTACATGACCTGAATAAAATTCTGGGAGATATCGAGATTACTGTAAATTAATCTTAAAAATATATCTTGATACTCAGTAAACATAAGTATGTTTGCAGGTTCAAAAGCGCACATTGCATCAATGTTTCAATTACCCGTCCGGTTTTTGTTTTTATAAATACATTTATACGATGTGTCTCCCAATATGCCGATAACTGTTCTTCACATCACACAATAGAACTTTACAATTTGATGAGAATCAAGTTACAATTCCCCATTGTACTTTCGTTTTTTTTTTTTTTTTTTTTTTTTTTTTTTTTTTTTTTTTTTTTTTATAAACAAATGCTGTAATGACACATTGAAATACTTCAAAGCAAATTTCCGCCCTCACTTCCTCGAAGGGGGAAAGTAATATGCTTTTTCAATTATCGTCCGCGTCATCATCATCATCAGATATATACTTCTTAGTGACTCGCTTTCTACGACCGCCTCTTCCCTCGCCTTTTCTTCCTTTTAACTTTATTTTCATTCGCACACTAGAATCCGCATCCGAACCTTCTTCGCCATCTGTATGATAAAAAATATGAGTTAAAACAAAGCAGATATCGTCTTGTCCGCTTTTAACTTTTAGCGTTAAATGATTAAAATAAATGAAATAACGTGTATATGCAAACCTTTATCGTCGTCGGAATTATTACCCTCCTCTTCGAGACGCTGACGCGCGTTTGTGAATACAGATTGTAACACTATCGAATCCTCGTGAATAAGAGACGCCTCTTCGTTATAAATTTGAGCATTCTTGCAAAGTTGCATGAAATCTTTCTCGAGCTCATCTAAATCGGCATACTAGAAAAGAAAACAAGAAATTGTCAAGTTATTAATTTTATATATATATATCAGAAAGCATATACGTCAGTACTTACTTTCCCTTCCTCGATTTTTTGCAACAGCTTGTTGATAGTTAAGGGTTTCTTAATAATTTCATAATAGTCGGGCAATTCCCTTCGAGATGGTAATTTCATGAAAGGTTCGCTCAGTAATCGACCGTCGCTGCTGTCAGTATAATTAACAACTACCGAGATTAATTTCTTCATAGCCCGTTTCATCTTGGGATCGACTAAGGAACTACCGCCCCTACGTTTCTTCGGCATAGGCTCGTCGTCCTCTTCTCCCTTTTTCTTTCGTTTTCGCGTCTTCTTTTTCTTCTTATCATCCTCTTCCTCTTCCTCGTATTCGGCCCCGTCGTCGTCGATCGCCTTTAACCACTCTTTCTCGGTTAGACTGTCTGTATAATCTACTTCCTTACGTTGCCTCGAACCTCTACCGAGGAATCTGTCCTCGTCCTCTTCGTACGTCCATCTTTCCACTTCGTCGTCATCCTTCACCAACCAGTCGGGCAATTCAGCTTCTTCCAGCAAACGCGATTTGCGATTCGGACCCAATTTCGCTTCCTCGCGCCGTCTTTCCAAGTCCAATTTCTGAAAGATCTCGAATTCTCCTTCCGTTCGGGCGATCATCTGATTTACAGTCTCGTCGTCGGGCACTTCGTTCTCTTCTTCATCATCGGCATCGTCTTGATGCAGAATACTCTGAAGGAACTGCTGTCGCTCAGACCCGGTGGACTTCTGATCGAACATACCGGCCTGAATTACTTTCTCGTCCATGTTCAACTTGTATCTGGCCGCTGCCAATATTCGCTCCTCCACCGAATTGACGGTCATTAATCGAAGTACGCGTACTTCGTTCTTCTGTCCTATTCTGTGCGCTCTGTCTTGAGCTTGCAGATCCTGCAAACAAGCATGTATTTCACTTTCGAATTTAACAATTCAACGCACTATGTGTGTTAATATCACCTACCTGATGAGGATTCCAATCCGAATCGAAGATGATAACAGTGTCCGCAGCCTGGAGATTCAAGCCGAGACCGCCGGCGCGCGTGGATAATAAGAAAAGGAAGTATTCCGATCCGGGATCGTTGAACTTCTTTAACAAATCTCCTCGGTCTTCCGCTTTTGTTGTCCCATCCAATCTTAAATACATGAATCCCCGCCAACTCAGATAATCTTCCATAATTGTCATCAACTGAGTCATTTGGCAAAACAGTAATACTCTGTGATTTGTAGCCTTCAGTTTGGGTAGAATACGATCGAGAAGTTCGAACTTTCCGGACGCGCGATACAGATCGGGTCTGAAATCGAAGATGTAGCACACACGCAATCGAATAAGTATTTAAACTTTTAAACGTCATGTGCGATCGATATTTATACGTACCCAGTAATAACGCCGGAACCTTGAGTGCCTACGTGTTCGCAGTATTTCTCTTCTATAGCTTGGAACATAAACGGATGATTGCACAGTTTTCTCAATTGTACGATTGTGTTCATAAGAGCCTTCGCACCGCCCTTGCCTTGTTTTCCCTTTTCCGATCCGTCGGTTAATAACACACCTTTACTCTGCATGTGTCTGGAGTAGAAAAAAAATCAAGTTTTTGTTTACATATCATTTCCTCTTCTGTTTAAATTGTAGTGTTACTAAACGCGCAAAAACAAGATGATGAATTACATACTTGTAAAGTACTTTCTGCAGACCAGACATGTCGCATTTGATAATGTACTCCACTTTGTCGGGTAGTTGCGACTCCACTTCTTTCTTCAAGCGTCTCAGCAAGAAAGGCCGCAAGACTTTGTGCAAACGACGGATAATTAAAATGGTTTCTTCCTCGTTCAGTTCCACCTGTGTAACATAACGCGGCAATAATGTTAGATAAAAATACATTGCGAAAATGTGAAAATAAATCCTTTTTTTTTGTACTTGCCTTTTCACCGGTGGTGGCGAAGGGAGCGTTGAACCACTGTTCGAACGTACTGCAGGATTTGAAGATTGAAGGCAGCAGAAAATTCAAGAGCGCCCAAAGTTCCGGCAATTTATTTTGCAACGGCGTACCGGTTAACAACAACCGGTGGGGAGCTAAGTAATGCGTGTTCAACACTTGCGTCAATTTGCAATGATGATTCTTCATCCTGTGACCTTCGTCGATGATCATGTACTTCCATTGCAACTTGGCTAATACACCTTTGTCTTTTATAACGTATTCGTAGGTCGTCAATAGAACATTGAACTTTGTGGCTCGCATCTGAGACTGTATCGCTCTTCTGCCAGCTGGAGAACCTTTGTAAGACACTACGACAACGCTTGGCGCCCATTTCTCAAATTCGAGAACCCAGTTCGATAATGTTCTAAAAAGCGCACATAAGTATAATATATATAAAAATAAATTTAAGAAATTAGTTGTTTGAGTAATGTAGAAACTTACGATAATGGAACAATGATAAGGAATGGACCGTTGACTTTTTTCTTTTCCATGAGATATGTTACTAGAGCAATAGTCTGGATTGTTTTACCAAGACCCATCTCGTCCGCCAAAATACCGTTTAGATTATTGTTGAAAAGTGAAACTAACCATTCCAGACCCTGAAATTATTAAGATTCGGTATTTTATTTATAAAAACTGCAAAAAATCGTTGACACAATAAAAATTATGCATTAAAAACGAGGTAAATACCTTAATTTGATATTCTTTCAGTTTTCCGTTCACCATAATGCTCGCTTGCTCCGTGACAACTTCGTGTACAGTATGTGCAATGCTATAATATGTTTGTTCTTCTGTTTTGTATTCGTCGTCCTCCACTTTCGCTTTGTGTATTGTCTTCTTAACTTTATCTTCTTCGGAATCACCTGCGGCTTTTTCTTTATCTAAGTGATATTATTTGTAAATTTGAGTTCTTTTTGAAAGAACAAATTTGTGTATATAAAAAAACAAGAAACTTACTTTCTGATTTGTCGCTTTCGCCATTCTCGTCTTCGTCGTCATCATCATCTTCACTCTCCGATTCAATCGGCTCCCATCCAGGATGTTGTTCTAAGAATGCCGACAATTGACTCATCAATGGTGCCTCATCGCCGGTCAATGTGCGGCCAGTGGACGTTTCTATCACACCGACACGAGTGTCATCGTTGGCTGTGCCTTCTTCGCCGTTCTCGCCATCTTGTATCTTCTTCTTTTTCTGTGTAATCACATAAAATGCATTGAGATATCATAGATAATTCAATTTAATATGTATTAAAAAAAAGTTACTTTAAAAGATACGTAAGATTACCTTCTTACGCTTTTGTTCCTCGACTTGTTTTCGCTTTTGTTCTATTTTATGTTGCTTAACCATTTCCGTGAGATTGCTGATATATTCGTCGGTTTGGGACAACAAGAATGCCAAACGTTTGTCTTTCTTCTGATCGATCAGTTTCCTATATCCCTCTTCGTCTTCCGCCATGAGACGACGCATACGCTCTTTCTCAATGCGCTCTTGTTCTTTCTTCTGCTCCCGTTCGGCGTTTGCGTGATAATTAAGCACTGCTTTGTTAAGTCTAGCCAACTTCGCGACGTTATTGCGATGAAATTCTTTGAAGTCCTTGCCATGTTGTAACACGGAGGTGAGAAACTCCTACAAACGTAACGGAAAAAACTTACATTCGTGTTTCTTTATTCCTGACAATATTGTTACATTGATGCATCCAACAAACTTACTTGATGTTTCTGTCTTCGTTTACGTTCTGCTTCTAGTTTCTGTTGCTTCTCTAACTTTTCGGTAGCTCTAGCTTCGCGCAATCCTTGCCGCTTCGTACGTTTATACGCTTTCACATTTACCGCGGTCTCTAGAGTGGTGTCTTTTCGGGTACACGCTATAATCTACGAAGAATCGCGGATATACGATTAGTAATATACGATTAGTATATTGCACTGAATAACAGCAAAACCGTTAGATTATCAATAAATACCTCTGATCTTAATTGCCTCTGGAAATTTAGCACTCTAAGCATGCGCAGTTCGATCTGAGCCTGTATACGAAGATCTTCCGGCATGTTTGTCGGTAAATTGCTGAGTTGCTCCATTCTAAGTGATATGCGAGCCGCGACTCTGTTAAGAAACATCGATTTGTTTTCATGCTTTGCTGATGAACATAACAATAATTGTGGGTTATAATTCGATTCTTTCAAGCTATCTCTACCTGTTTTCTCGTTCTTGCAGTATCAATAACGGATCTAATCCGGCAGGCTTTGCCACGCTCGTCACTCTGTTAGTCTTAGCGCCTGCCTGAGGTTGTTGCTGTTGTTGTTGCTGCTGCTGCTGTTGCTGCGGCGTTTGACAACCCGACCTAGGAGGACCTGCAGGACCAATAACATTTGGACCCGGTATTTGTGGCCCAGCTGTTGTAGCCGGGGCGTGAGACGGATCTATGGGGCGTTGACCCATCCCTGGGGGAGCAGGACCGCCACCTAATCAAGTCCGTCTTCTATCAGTATCATCCTACTCCACTTTTGTACGTATCACAATAAAGTTTTTGGTTTCATTACGTAGTTCATTAACGTTGTATAAGTAGAATTAATAAGCGTATATTGAGATGTGACGTGTAAAATTATTCAGCGACAGTTTTATTCAATACAAATCAGTATATTCAACGATAAAACGTAAACATTTAAAAACTATAAAAGCGTATACACATAATAATAATGTGTATTATTAAACAAAAGCATCTCGTACACAAAAATTTATTTAGTATATATTTTATAAATGCAGAAAAAAAAGTACGCGATGCGCAAGACTATTTATGTTAAAATTTACGTTTTCATTCAAGATGCAATATGTATCAAAACCCAAAGCAAAAGAGAAAAAAAAATGTACTAGAGAAATTCTACTTATAATAAGCAAAACAATCTCGTACGGCAGAAAGAGATACAAAAGATAGAGTAGTCAACTGAAGCATGTAAATTCATATGGGAATATACTTAGAGACTCACCTTGTGCAGCCAGTGAAATTTGTTGAGGTACCGGTTGATTTCTTGCTAACAATCTGTACGCCATTATCTGAGCTCTGCGTGTGTAAAAATTAAAAAATAAAATTATGAAACAAAATATAGAGGAAAGTTAAAATCTTCTAACTTTTTTTTATGTTATAAATAAGGTTTTCTTTCTACGTTTCTCTACACATTTATGAATCACGTGTGACATGCAATAATATGTACCGTAGTTGTTGCATTTGTTGTGGATTAAATGCTTGCTTCTCTCCCATGCCGCTGCCTTGACGAGCTCTCAAGGCTAATAATTGAGAATATCGGGGATCTTCTTGTAAGCCTTTTTCTTCCATGGAGTCGATAGCTTTTTGAAGGGCATTCAGATTCTCCTGTCCGGGCCCAGGTTGTCCTGCAGGACCGGTAGGTCCAATCTGTCCACTTCCAGTTTGACTCATTTGATTTACTGGTGCACCCGATCCAAGCGGTGGTGTTCCACCGGAAACTTGTCCTTGATTTTGACTTCCGGGACCTATTGAAGTAGTAGGAGTAGTAGGACCCATTTGACTGACCGGTCCGTTATGCCCCATTTGTCCACCAGTGTTCGCATGACTAAGTTGATTGCTCGGACCACATGGTCCCATTTGATTGCTCGGAGTGCCCGGACCCATTTGACCAACCGGGCCTCCTTGCATCATTTGATTCGGACCACCAGATGGAATTTGTCCCCCTGGCCCCATTTGACCAGCGGGAGTATTTCCTGGCCCCATCTGACCACCAGGACCGCTTCCTGGTCCCACTTGGCCTCCGGGTGCACTGCCACCATGTCCCATTTGTCCACTGCCAGGTCCCATTTGTCCTCCAGGTCCGCTTCCAGGTGTCATTTGGCCACCAGGACCACTAGCAGCGTTCATTTGTCCTCCGGGACCATTTCCTGGGCCCATTTGACCTCCTGAAGTGCCTCCAGGACCAGCTGACCCCATTTGTCCTCCAGGACCGCTACTCGACGTCATCTGACCGCCAGGCCCACCAACTGCGCCAATTCCAGGTCCGTTAGGTCCATTTCCTGGCCCCATAGAAACAGGTCCACTACTTGTCATTGGCACGTTTCCTGGGCCACTTGCCGGACCCATTTGACCAAGATTGTTCGGACCCATTTGACCTACAGGGCCACTTCCTGGTCCCATTTGACCACCCGGGCCGGAAGGTCCCATTTGACTGCCTGGTGCGCCTGGTCCTAGTTGACCGCCTGGACCAGAAGGTCCCATTTGATTGCCTGGTGCACCTGGTCCCATTTGTCCACCTGGTGCATTTATACTCATTTGACCCGGTGGACCACCCATGCTCATTTGTCCAGGCCCATTTGGACCCATTTGCGATGGCCCGTTATGACCCATTTGACCAGGCCCGTTCGGTCCCATTTGTCCTGTCTGTCCAGGACCTATCGGTCCGCTCGGTCCCATTTGTCCTTGATTACTCGAAATCATCTGATTCGGTCCACCTGGCACCATCTGGTTCGGACCTCCTGGACCCATACCGTGTCCTGTAGGACCACTTGCCATCTGATTAGGAGCGCCACCCATGTGACTTCCCGGACCGCTTGCGTTCATATGCGTAGATACTGGTGGACCACTTGCATTCATGTGACCAGGAATTGGAGGGCCAGTGCCCATATGACCAGGTGGTCCACTAGTATTCATGTGTCCCGGTCCGGGAGGACCACTCCCGCACAAATTGGTAGATCCCTGTGGCCCGCTGGCATTCATGTGTCCTGATACAGCTCCTCCACCCATATGTCCTGGACCAGGAGGTCCACCAGAAGTCATGTGTCCTGGTGGACCGCTTGCGTTCATATGACCTGGAGGTCCTCCCATGTGTCCCGGTCCTCCGGGAACCATTTGCGAACCTTGAGGACCTCCACTCATCTGAGGATTTGGCATCGGTCCACTTCCAGGACCCATTTGTCCTGGCGCCCCTTGACCCATATGAGGACCACCACCTTGCACCATGTGAGATGGCGCCATTTGTCCAGGACCTCCTGGTCCCATTTGTCCAGGTCCTCCAGGACCCATTTGACCTGGACCACCGGGACCCATTTGACCCGGACCGCCGGGACCCATTTGACCCGGGCCGCCGGGACCCATCTGACCTGGTCCATTAGAACCCATTTGGTTGGGACCGCCTTGCATCATATGAGATCCACTTTGTGGACCATTCGGACCCATCTGGCCAGGCACCATAGGTCCTCCAGGACCCTGAGAAGTTGGAACTTGGCCTACTGGGCCGCCTGGCCCTTGATTCTGTAAGAAAAAGACATTTCGATGTAAATTACAATGTTTCAAATCGAAGATACTTTTAGAAATTGAATTGAATTACAAAGTTTAGCGACTAAACTTCAATCAATCAATTCACGATGTTTGTTTCATTGCACATATATATACGATAACACGAAGAGTATACATAAAGGCAAAATATTTCTAGTCAAATAGTAAAAAATTAAATATAAACACTAAATACAGAGAAAGAGAGAAATAGAGAAAGAGATATCGCATAACAAGTAATAACACACCATCAATTGTTTTTCCAAAGTTCCTACAATTCACATGTATAAAGTAAAAAAACTTTCATTACAGTAAATCAATATTGCTTATGTTTGTTGTCATGTGCCATATGTGCCGGATAATTAATAAATCCTGTGATATATGATGATAAACGATTAACATAGATACAACTACAAGTACGTAACGATTATCCGTGAAGAAATGCATATATCTTGTACGTCTAAGACGTCTCGATGTGTATTAAGATTATCAACGTGTATATTTGTTTCATAAATATTTCACATATATCTGTCTTGTATAAATATTTAAAAATATAAATATATATTTTTCTCTTAGATTTTAATCTAGTTTGTAAAGGCTTTTCTTTATTGTTTTCATATTCGAGCGCATAACCAGACTTCCATTCGTCTCGTTCACACTTTTAACTAGGCGATGTCACGTTCCTGAAACATGCTACCGGCATATAAATCCGACTAAATCACACGAGTAGACAAAACAATAAACAATGACTGACGAATACAACAGTTGACAGCAGTAATACCTTATCTACTGCAATTAATGCAACAAGCTGCAAAAAAAGCGCTTAGACAAATGTGTAATAAGATTCTGTGAGCTTTCAGTTCTTTGTGAGATTTTAAAGATAAGATCCTTTCTCCGCGGGAAATTTATTGATCCGTTTTCTTTTTTTCGTCTTCAACATATTTGTCTATTAACTACAAAAAAACGCGCTTAAATTAAAAATTAGCGTTTGCGTGATATTGTTCTCATCGTGTTGTAAAGATTCAACTGCGAATTTGACTTCATCGAACTTGGCTACTTCTACTTCGACCTGCGGAAAAATTCCGAACGGAATTGTTCCTCGTCGGCGAACTTTGAGACGGCGCCAATATAAAATGTAATCAAAGCGTTTGGCGATTCGATGAATATCGTCCCGCGCAATAAATCGACCTTCTCGCTAAATTATGTCCGAGTGATGCAACAGATAAAGAAAAACTATTGTGAACGATTTTTCGCAGCACGATGAACAATCGAACGCAACGTAGCGTGAAAAAAAAAAAAAAAAAAAAAAAAAAAACGAACAGGTGTTTGCCGATAAATGCGATGGAAAATTTTGTTGTGCGATACTTTTCGAGATCGAGAACAGAGAGAAAGAGAGAGAGAGAGAGAGAGTGTGACTTGTGTCGCGCCTATTCAAGCCTAATTTGTCGTGATGTAGGGTGAACTTTTCCGTTGCCTGCGGTTCGGCCGTTGAAGACTTTGATTCCCTGCCATAGCATGGCGTGTCGGAACAAGTACATGGAAAAGAACCCGAGAGAGGATTCAATATTCCTATTAAGCCGAATGAAAGTTCATAGTGGGGGTGACAATCGCGCCATAAGAACGACGCTTCCGCGATTCCGGACGGTATTTTAACTGGTGCAAGCTTTCGCGATGCGTTGTCTGCAAACTTGCATGGAGGCGAGACATCTCGGAATCAAGTTGCTGGAAATCGCGAAGATGACCACCCAGAAGGAGCTCGACTGCTGCTACGACTTCGCATTGAATCTCACCAAAGAGTCTGCAAAGGTATATTCGCGCTTAAATTTTGTCCAAAAAAAAAAAACCGATTTCAAATTGACGTATCCAGTCTAACGCTAGACAATTGCCCATGTGTCACATAAAAGCTCTCGAATCTGTATAAAAAAAAAATATATAAAAGCGGAATTAAAAAACGTTGTTATTGAAGATGCATTGTACAATAATAAAATAATATCAATACGATAAATATTACGTGTGCACTTGAAGAGATACAGAAAAAGTATGTATCAACAATATTATATGACATATATTCAGAGAATATTTAAGATATAAAGCGGATAATTAGACAAATTACATAATCATGAGATATTAATACACAGTCCAAGTAACAATACAATAATTGATCAATAAAAATCTACTCTCACAGTCCAATTGCGCTGTGATCGAGTTACATATACAAAAAATTATTAATGACGTGATTGAAAAACTTCGATCCGATTGCGAGACGCGAGAACATTCACTTTAGCCCAATAACTTCGTTGAAAAAGAGATCGAGAAATCCATTGTTAATTAACATGCTAAAAAAAAAATTATTATACGTGTCATGCAGAGATTCTTGTACGTGCAATTTTTTAATTTTTTGTTTTTTTCATGTGTTGTTAAGACAAATTAAATAAATAAAAAAAAAAAAAAAAATTAACGAACTATCTATTTTCTTGAAAACAATCAGCACCATTACCTCATTTATCGTTTTTGCAGAAATAACGTTAAGATAACAGACACGTGCAACATTACTTTCAGGTGATCCGTGACGCTTTCCAAGGATCTAAGAAAATCGAAACAAAAGCTGGTGATTGGGATTTGGTGACGCAGTACGATAAAAAAGTCGAGGCGATTTTAATCGAAAACCTGGCAAAACAATTCCCGACGCACAAGTGAGTCGCCAAATATCTCGAAAGAATTTTTATGTTCGGAGAGAATGTAATCAATTACACGCGCGCATTTACAAGAAAAGATTTATTTACGCATAGAGAAAGTACAATGCGTAATGTAAAAACCAAATAATCTATAAATTTACTATCTGTCTCGCGTCCATTGAAGAATTCGTGCGAATCATATTTGCCAGGTTTATCGGCGAGGAAACAGTGTCGTGTTCCAATTCGCTACCGGAGCTTACGGATGCGCCTACGTGGTTCATCGATCCGATCGACGGGACAACGAATTTTGTGCATTCTTTTCCTCACACTTGCATATCAATCGCACTAGCTGTGAATAAGCAACTCGAGATTGGAATAATCTACAATCCTGTTTTGGAGCAATTATTCACAGCCAGGAAAGGCCATGGAGCGTTTCTCAATCAGAAACCAATTAAGAGCTCGAACGTAGAAGGTGAAAAACACACACGCACGCACACACACACACTCGCTTCTGTTTTTACTCTTTCTTTGTTTCACAATTTCCATTTCAAACGCGAGAATGCTTGTAATTCACGACGTCATCATCGATCAAGTTCAATTGATACATACATTCTGCTGTACACATGTGTGTAAAAACAATTCGTTTTTTGTGTTCGACAATACATTTAAACGAAGGCAAACTTATGCGATAATGATGACGTTCTGATTGTTGCCAGATCTTCATCATTCCTTGCTCTGCCTGGAGGCCTCGTACGCGACCATCGAGAATATTCGCGATATCATTCTGGGGAGATTGGAAGCCTTCGTCTCGGTGGCGCACGGAGTTAGGACTCTGGGTTCGGCGGCGTTGACTCTGTGCCACGTGGCCATGGGAGCCGCCGAGGGCTACCATTCTGACAATCTGATGCCCTGGGACGTGGCCGCCGGTGTTCTTATCATCAGAGAGGCCGGTGGCATGGTGATCGACACAGACGGTAAAAAATTACATTACATTATGTAAACACAATCTCTCTGATCAACAATTTTGACGAAACAACTTTACTTCGTCTAGGTGGCGAATTCAACGTTATGGCACCGAAGGTGCTGGCCGTCGGCAACCGCAAGCTGGCGAAGGATCTCGTCAAGCTGATAAAACACGCGGATCTCAAAACCCATCAGAAAAGACTGTTGTTGCAGACTGCAAAGTAACGTTCTTGATGTGCGACACGCAACAACTTTGTTCAATATCTTTTTGCGTGCGTTATTACAAGACGAAGAGAGTATGTACAGTATGTAATTAGCGATTAGGCCGTATAAAGTTTTAGTGACGCACTGAGAACGACGTGATAATGTTTAACAAATCAATGTTTATCATATTGAACATGCTCATGCATAGGATTAATAACACTAATTGAAAGGGCGCACGCGAGATTGGCTTGTTATTATCTGCTAGTCTCAAATTGCAGGAGCTGCTCCTCGCAGTTCGAGAGCTGCAGCGAACGTCGATCAAGCCAATCGACGAGTATTGACGATCGGTATCGAGAAATAAATCGCGCGTAATCACATTAAGACCTTTTTTTTTTTTTTTTTTTTTTTTTTTTTTATATATTGTAATTTCACTCTTTTTTGTATACTTAACAATATCGCGTATTTTTGGTATGTTTTATATTACAAAAAATTGTATTGTAAAAAATTTAATATTAATATTGTTAAAAGTTACTATATTTTACAAGTACGCACGAATATCATAGAAATGCGTTTTTTAAAGCAATTTACGGCGTTTTTATAGCTGGTGAACTAAGTCTACTGTGGTGTACTCTACTCGTAAAGCAATTGTGTCACTAAGCATCTCTTTTATCTCTCGCATAATTGCGAAATAATTACTGACAAATTTATTTTCTCTTCAAATCTGAAAATGTGTACCTTCCATTTCTGGCGCAATCACTGATTACTGATAAGACAAGACAAGCTACTTAAACGATTCGCCCCGTTCAGTTGTATTAACAAAGCCCTCGACATTGATCATGTCAAGCGACACGGACATCGCGAGATACTTCGAGTTCGCGAAAAATCTCACGCTGCAAGCTGGGGAGGTGAGTCACACTTCGCGGATGAAAAACCAACTTTATTCTCATTGTAAAGCGATTGCATATAAATTCCGAGAGATAATAACCGAACGATAATACTGTTACATAAATAAATCAAAGTATTTTTCACGCGGAAACAAAACATCTTTAACGTCCGACTAACGATTCTTTCTTGTGTAACACGCGTAATAAAAACGTACTTCATCGCCAATTTGCAAAGAACTTGCACGTTTTTGTTTTTTTAACTATTTTTCAAACGTGTATTCAATGATTTTACGTGAAAATGATCAAAGTCCATTTGACACCAGCAGATACTCAAATGTTGTAATCTATCCGAAGATAACAAAGTTGAGAAAATCGACACAAGAGGCTACAGCGAACACGTGACCGATGTCGACTATAGAATTGAGAATCTATTTATCGATAGCCTGTCGAAGGAGTTTCCTGATCACAAGTGAGTTGTTCGCGGAACTTATCGATGAAACATCTCTCATGTAAAAATTAAGTCGTGTTGCACACACACACACACAGAATTATCGCGGAAGAAACGATGAAGTACGAACAGATGCCGGAACTGACGGACGCGCCGACGTGGTTCATCGATCCAATTGACGGAACAACGAATTTCGTGCACACGTTCCCCATGAGTTGCATATCCGTCGGTTTGACGGTGCGCAAGGAACCTGTTCTGGGCATCGTCTTCAATCCCTCGCACTCGGAGCTGTACAGCGCGATAAAAGGCGAAGGCGCGTTTCTGAACGGGAAACCGATTCGCACTTCCAACGTTACCGGTGATTATTAACAACGTTATTTCCCGCGTTATTTGTGTGTAATTTTAGCGCGCGTTTCTGAAAATAGCCGAGCATCTTCCACGACGATTACGAGGAAAATTGTGGATTTCCACGTAGTTCGCATACAAATTTCGTCTTTCGTTCTGTGTAATGAAGGCTTTATCCGCTTGATGTTCTCGCTATTGTTAATCGCACGCTTCGCTCGTCGTTTAAATGGTCGCTGTGTAACATAATCGGCCTCCGGATTACATCGATGATCACGCGTTGGTAGATTTCTGCCAGGGGAAGAACCGTGTCTGATAAATTTCACAACAGTCCGCTAGACGTGACTCTCATCGCGCGTTAAACAGTTTTTGTTGTTTTTTTTTGTTTGCAGAGCTGAAGGAAGCGTTAATAACGATCGAACCGTTGTGCGTAAAATATTCCAAAAATTCCAGAGACATCGTTATGGGCAGATTTGAGGCTCTGATGACAAACGCACAAGGGTAAATAAAATACAATTACATATTCGACGAGTATCTTAAAATTTCTTTTTTTTTTTTTAATGATTTCTAATCGGATTCAGAACCAGATCTCTCGGATCAGCCGCTCTGTGCATGGCGTACGTGGCGCGAGGTGCTCTAGATTGTTTCTACTTATACGAACTTCAACCCTGGGACACTATGGCGGGAACTGTAATCCTACGCGAAGCGGGTGGAAATGTCATCGACGTGAAAGGTACATAATAATTGAAATATCTAAATTTGCTTTACCGCTCAAAACATAAATATCATGAAATATAATTGGAGTTACAAAAATCTACATGTAACTCTTTTTCAAATTCAACGATCGAGGCTACGATTCCTTGTAAGATCATTTTAACAGATTAATAAGAAAAAGACATACTCTTTTCGTATGCAAAGAGAGACATGTAAAAAATTAATTGCTATAATTGTTTTCAGGTAGTGCTTTTAATATCATGAAGCCGAACCCTATTGCGGCGTCGTGCGAGACTCTGGCGCGAGAAGTGCATAAATTACTCGTCGATACCGACTTAAAGACGCAAAGGAAACGACTTAAGCGAACCTGATGCAAAAAATGATTCACGAATAAATGATACAAAAGCTGAATGTGAAGCAGAAGGCGTATCAAAGTCGGGAACGTGTCTCAGCCTATCACGCAACACGAGGAAATTGAAAAACCAGTCTAAAGAGGTTTGCGTCGATGATTTCCATTGACGTAGAAAGACACACAGATGTCGCAAATCGAAATTTAATCGCGTTAACCGCATAGCGTTACATAAAGTTGTGAAATTAATTAATACGTTTTCCCAGTTTTTTCCTCTCAACTGATCGTCATTGTTATCATATAAATAAAATAAAATTGTCTCAAAAGAGTTAAAATAATAAATAAGTTGTTGTACAACGTGTGTGTACCAGTTAAAAAATAAATTTTAAATTTATATACAAAAATCCTCAAATATATTGACGAGATAGAGAAGAAAAGAGTGCACGATTTCTATTTACGTTGATGTCAGATTGATTGAAATAAAAATGATAGTGATTTTAATTTCTTGCAACGTGTTTTGACGCGTTGTTATAAATAACATTATGTGTATCTGTACATGTGTGTTTGTGTTTGTGTGTGTGTGTGTGTGTTACTCAGGAAGTGCGTACATAAATACGTGGATAACCAATAAATATGTGGATAACCGATAATCTTATGCGATTACGTGCGACTTGTACGAGATCGCGTATTGATAACGTAAAAATAAAAATGAAAAAATTTATATACATATATATGAATACAATAATGAGGATTTCAATAATTATCACACAAATTTTCAAACTAAACTATGTGACGTACTACTTAACAGGTCATCATGTAAATTGTAAATTAAACGATCTATTGATATTAATGCGTCTCTTTAATTACGAAAGCAGATAATAACAACATTATGCCTACGAGATATAAACGAGATATACACGACATTGTTTGCTTATTTGCTTTCTGTAAAATGTCACTGTTATGAGATAAGATAAAGGATACATATATAAAATATTCCGACGACAGTTTGATTACATTGTGCATATACAACAAATATTCATCGTCGTTCATTTTGTCCCATGTTGTGAATTACTTTAGCACGACGGATCATCTTCATTTCAGTGCATATGTATTCGACCTAATTAATATTAATTCTTAGTAACGATATTTTAGCAAAAATGTTTTAATGAAGATAGATGAAATCGGACGGTGGGAAGAATCTTAATGTGAATCGATCGGTTGTATAATCGACTTATAATTAAAGGACTTGTAACTATCGAAGATTATAAATATTTGTGTGTAATAAGCGCGCATAAGACATTACAAATTCGATTAAAAAAAAAAAACAAAGCAAAAAATTGTTCGTTACTGGTAATCAAGAACCGGAAAATGCAGCTGATAATGATCAAAATTATAAGGCAATAAATCACAATAATTTCAAAATATTAACAAATCGCAATACGTAATTGCAAGACACGCACGCGAGAGAAATTACGCTGGATATTATTCGCTGAAAATCAAGTCAGATTTTTTTTAGTAACCCACTTGTCTGAATGGATGCGTTCTTCGAGATGCATTGTCGCCTCTTTATTTTCTTTTTAATGTAATTTTATAGTTTTTAATCAAATATTCTTTTAACAAATCCGCGTGAATCAAGTAAGAAACTAATGTTAAATCATGTTTACGAGGAGTTTTTTTCGCAAATGTACGCGAGATTTGCATATCTGACATGTTATTTTTTATCGATTCACCACACATCGCCCAAGGGAACTCAATCGCGTGTAATAACTAAAACTGCCTTAACTTCGCGCGGTGTAAACAGATATTTAGCGATAAAATTGCAATTTTTTTTTCAAACGCGCTAAACATTGTGAGAAATAAACCGATCGATCTCCCTTTGTTAAAATAATCGCGTCGTCGAAACGCGCATCGCGGCGAACGGGGCAGGATACCGCACAATTAAGCGCACGTCTCGGACAGGTAAAAATCAAGGTCTATCTCAGCGTTGCTATTATCTCGTCATCTCGTAAGGCGAACAAGATAGTTGCACACAATACATCGGTAATAATATTTCAACACGGAATATTAATCAGCAAATCTAGCACATCGTGATATAATGAAGGATATTATAGGCAAACAACTCGCGTCTACTTTGCCGAGGTCGGTCTGTCACGTACGTCAACGTTATCTCGATAAACAACCAAAGATAATTCGCGACATTCGACAATTAAATTTTTTAAATTTTTGAGGAAACGAGAGAGAGAGAGAGAGAGAGAGAGAAATTTCCGCGCGTGTTTTATATATCGAACGCGCGTCACTCGATCGATTGTCGTCCTTCTCGGCACGCGCAACCGATTCGAGTGAAAAGCACGAGCCGCAGGAGCAGACAACACCAGTGCTCGCTCGCACCTTTTCCTGACGAGGTCGGATATAGTCGCAGAGTCGCGTTGTTCTTCGTCATCAGGTTTGCGCATTGAAAATGGCGCGATACATAGAAGACGTGTACTACGAAACTGCCATGAAACTGGCTCTGGAGGCTGCCCAGGTAAGCGAGCATCCGCGCTTGTGCGATCGGAACGTGTCGGAACATCATTTTGTTAATCAATGACAAACGTGACTTCGTCACTTGTTTGCTCGAAGAAGATGATGCAAACAGGAAAACGAAACGACTAGCTATTTTCGAAAAGACAGTTTCTGCTAGGCAACGCCTATCGATCAAAAGCTTATCAATCGGCTCAGGAGCTACGGCAGCCGATTGTTTTCGAACCGAAATATTGACACATCATCATATATTTAAATTATATATCATATACGTGAGACTTGACGAGTTCGTCAGGACCGAAATAATTTAGTATCTGACAAAGATAAGAAAAACGTCAAATAGCGTTTTGTTCGCAAAAATCATTAGCAAAGTCTCAAAGGAGTTTAATTTTATGATAAGGTAATGATAAGCGATTCCGCTGCGAATGTTAGCATGTTCCGCAAATGCGCATCGCAGGAAAATTTAAAGTTCGATGTAGAAGTTGTAAAATAATCGCGAATCAAGCGATCATAAAGATGAGCGATTACAACGCGTTTAAAAAACGCGTCTATCTCATGAACTCAACAACAACGACAACACAACGTCATAATCGCTGCACGTTTGCACATTCTATATTATTCTTTCTATACGCGGTAGTCGATCGCCCCGATATATAACGCATCTATTTTAGATTCTTCGAAGTTCCATCAACGGTCGCAAAACTGTCGACGAGAAACTGGGAAATTGGGATCTCGTTACCGAGTACGATCGCAAGATCGAAGACGTCATCATCGGCAAGCTTAAACAAACGTTTCCCGATCACAGGTGATGAATAAATAACGAATATCCGACGCAAATGCGGAATACGAATGGCGGAATTAAATGGCGATTCTCTCTCGCGCGCTTATCTCGTCAGATTCATCGCGGAGGAATCGACCAAGGAGCTGCCGGAATTAACCGACACCCCGACGTGGATCATAGACCCGATCGACGGCACCCTGAACTTCGTTCACGGATTTCCGCACACCTGCGTGGTCATCGGTCTGGCCGTGAAAAAGCAGATGGTTCTCGGTATCGTGTACAATCCCGTTCTCGAACAGCTGTTCACGGCGCGAAAAGGACGCGGCGCGTTTCTGAACGGCGAGCCGATCCACGTGTCCAAGATCCAAGGTATATCCGATTTCGTTTTTCGAGCGATTCGATTTGATAAGATGATCACGCGAATGACGAGCAAATTCGGGAGATGAGCGCGACGGATCATCAAAATTTGTTGTTACACGTCGTACAAGCGAGTAAAATTATTATTTTGTAAAGAACAGAACTCGATCTCGAACTACGGAATGACTACATTTGTTACTTGAATATCAAATGCGTTTTTAAACGACCGTGTCGTTGAAACGCATGTGATTCAGAGAAATCACACCGTTGTCTCCCAAAATGTGTTACAAGGACGGAAGAAGAAACGCGCGCACAAACATTAATAATAACTCGGCGATCTTCGTCTGTCAAATTAATATATCGACTTTGCAGACTTGTCTAAGGCGCTGGTTTGCATGGAATCGGGTTTTATTAAAATAGACGATCTACGGGAGAAGACGGTGGAGAGAATCCAGGCTGTCGGCAGAGCGGCTCAGGGGTAAATAAGCTCGATACGTAATTCGTTACATAAGCGACCTCGGCGATATCACTTCGCATCGCGAATTATCCTTTCTCTCGTGCCATTTATTTTGCTTCGTAGCATTCGCACTCTCGGCGTGGCGGCTCTCACACTGTGCTACGTCGCGCTGGGCATCGTCGAAGCTTATCACATCGAAGGTCCTGGCATTTCGACGTGGGACATAGCCGCGGCGTCTCTGATCATCTTTGAAGCGGGAGGTGTCGTCGTTGATCGTGTAACAGGTGTGTTTCTTTTTTTCTCTTTTTTTTTTCTTCAGCTCTGGTTTTTACGCTCGACTGAATTATGCAAAATGAACACTTCAATTGCCGACTAGAACAATTACAGAAACAGAAGTCGTAAAGACTTTTATGAAATATGACATGACTCTTGTCATCTCTGTATAATTATTTTGCACACAAAAAAAGACTACGTTATGTTACACTCCAACGCCTGTGAAATATCTACTTCCTCGGATTTTTTTTTTTTTCAGGCGAACCGATCGACATCATGAAGCCGCGAGCGGTGGGCGCGTGCAACGACAAGATCGCCCAGGACGTCGTTCGGATTATTCGCGAAGCCGATCAGCGGGTGGAGATGAGAGCGAAATAAATCGATAATCTCTGAAATATGTACTTCAGCGGTCGAGACAGGCTAAAAAACTTGTAGACCTCGAAGTGCACGAGAATAAGTCACGAGGAAAGAGACTGCTTTCCAGAAAGCGGTCGGTTGATCGAATAGAAAATACACGCACAGCTCAAAGTCAAAAAAAAAAAAAAAAAAAAAAAAAAAAAAAAAAAAAAAACTCGTAAGATCATTACCGCGCAAAGTAGCAATCTCTCATCGAGAGAGACATGTATACTGCAAACAATAAAATGATTGATTTCCGTAATTCTGTTTTTGTTTTAATGCAAACACATTTTATACACCCATTAAATCCGCTCGAACCTGTAATCCGTCCGACTTGATTAAAATTAATAAGCAATTATTACGCAATCGCGCGATGCGAGTTTGGAATATTATTATCTTTTCTGCAATTAAACACGGTGAGATCAATCCCGCACGGACGATCCCGCGTATGATTTCGTTCGCTTCGCGGCCGATGATTAACCGCGGAGCTCTTCGCGACAAAAAAAAAAAGGATTCGCGCGTCTCTCCGTCGAGCTTTTCCAGGGAAATTTCACGTTCTATTAAAAAAAAAAAAAAAAAAAAAAAAAACGGTATTCACGAAAATTACGTGGAAACGGAAACACGGCGAAGGATATCACATCGTTATCCCCCGGATTCGTTCTCGCACGCAATCAAATTGCGACAGCGTACCTTCCCAGCCTCAGAGCTCTGACGTCACTCGCCAACTGAATAAAAACACTTTCGCGATCATCGGCCGCAGATAAGTTTCGGTTCGACCTGCGTTCGACGTTCATTCGCGCATCCGACCTAGCAGGTTGACAACCGAATCCGTTGCTCCGCTCGAACACACAACAGTGCGAGTTTGAAGTCTCTCCGTTTTTCCGAAACGATCGGCAAAAAAAGATGAACAAAGTGAAGAACCTGGACGAGTGTTACAGAGTCGTCGAGGAGCTGGTCCTGTGTGCGGGAAAGGTGCGTTTATTAAACTGAGCGAAAAAAAATAAAAAAAACGCGACGAGCAAGATATCGCGGAAATTCACGCGTTGCAAAATTGCAAGATAGCGAGATAATTAGAGATAGGTGCCAAGTCACGAGATGCAAAGACATTTAACTCGATTTGATCAAGTGAATGTTTGCTCGCGATAAACGCGCAAATGCAAATCTCCCGTGCAAATAGAAATGTTTTAGCAGATACGCGTCAAATAATACTTCTCGACACGTGTTCTTTTGGAATGTGACTTTCTGGAAATACCGTTGCATCACGTATAGTGATATTGATCAAATACTTCAAAAATGTCAAAAACTAATTAAAATAAATAAAATAAAATACAAAACATTATTTAAATATTCGTTCGATGAATTAAAAAATGTTTTTTTTTTCAATAGTCGTTTGTTTTTTCTTACTTTTTTGCAATGGAGAAATTTTCGTGAAAAAATTTGTACAAAATTTTGTGAAACAAATTTAATTATCCTTGCAGATAATAGAAGACAGCATCGACACTAAAAAGAGCGTCAAGAGCAAAGGAATCGATTGGGATCTTGTCACGGAATACGATCGCAAGATAGAGGACAAATTAATAAAACAATTGTCCGTACGATTTCCATCGCACAAGTAAGTTTATCAGACCGAGAGACGGTCAACGGTCGCTACAATGAGACTCGAATGTGTTTTAGATTTATTGGAGAAGAAACGGCGGCGAAGGAAGGTTGTTTGCCGCAATTGACTAACGATCCCACATGGATAATAGACCCGATAGACGGCACGACCAACTTCGTGCATCACTTTCCGCACACTTGCATTTCCGTGGCTTTACTGGTGAACAAGAAAGCGGAGATCGGCATAATATACAATCCTCTTATGAGGCAGTTTTTTTCCGCGAGAAGACATTGCGGTTCCTTTCTCAATGGCAAGCGCATAAAAACGTCAGACGTGAAAGGTAAATTACAACGTGGGAATACAATTAATTGATATTCGATTTATGTTTTCGCGATGTGCATTTACCTCATTTAAAGTTAAGAGCAACCTCAGCAAACATACTGATAATTACGATAATTGTTCTTACATAATCATAATTATAAAACTATGCTCGATACATTATGCATCTGGTAAATATGTGATTTCTATATATTCTATATATTACTCCATACTGTCCTTGTTAAAAGTAAATGTATAAGAAATACGCCGTTTAATGGTCGAGTGGAAGGTTACTCAATATCCAAGCACAATCGCAGATTATATTACGCATTGCGGTTGCAACGCATTTAACCGATGCATCTTTCACAAAAATCTATTTATCTTGAATGTCACAAGTGTATTACAAAAATCTGCTATGTTCGAATGGATACTCCAACACTTGAGAAATTTTTCAAATCGAAAATACCGTATATAATATATACTCAACACGTAAAAATTTGGTTTTCTTTCAGACGTATCTCAGGCATTGGTCGCCATGGAACCTTGGATAGCAAAAGATCCTCAGTATCTGGCCAGTGTGTACAGCAGAATGCATGCTTTGATACAAGGCACTCACGGGTAATGTGTTTTCAAAAGATAAATTTTGATTCAAGAAGACAAGATTTTTTTTCAAATATAAATTTGCTACTTTAGACAGCTTTGCTGACAGAGTATTTTTTTTGTTTTTGTTTTTAGAATAAGATCTCTAGGAACAGCTGCGCTCACATTGTGCTATGTGGCAATGGGAGCTGTAGAAGCGTATCATATTGAAAGCATAGATGCTTGGGACGTTGCAGCCGGGAAGTTAATAATTGAAGAAGCGGGTGGAGCTGTGATAGACACTGCTGGTAAATATCACTCTTTTTCTTTTTTGTACATCTATAAACAGTCCTATACATAATTGTGACATTAAATGAATTTTTCACTTGTTAAATTTTGCTTCATAAAAAAATCATCTCAAATTAAATAGCAGAAATATATATTTTTTCTCAGGAGGAGAACTTGATATAATGGAGCCTAGAGTTATAGCGGCCTGTAATCAGCAAATTGCACAACAACTCGTGGATCTTTTCAAAAGAGCCGATTCTGAGATGCTCAATAAATATTTACATTAATTGCATTGATGTATGTACTTCTTGTCACATTGCATAATGCTATGTGCATATATATGTATATTATGTGTGACCTTTAAACACTCTTAAACACACTCAGTATTAGAGATTAGTAGACTAGACAATATATGTATTATATTTGCAATCAAAATCATTGTATTCTAGAATTAAGATACCTTGTATCTTATATACTCTTGTACATAATACATATTCCTACTTGTTACATATCTGTATATATTTTCATAGAATAGAATTAATGTTTATTTCAATTATTCAGTTCTATTATTTTCAAGATACAAACCCAATGTTCTAAACCATTTCTTTTTCATATATCTAGAATCTAAGTCTGTATACAGACATCTAGAATCTAAGTCTGTGTACAGACAAATTGCCATAAATAACAAATGTTAACAATTTTAAAAAGCATATAAAAGATGTTGTATCATCTTTATCAATCAATTTAACATACCTGAGGACCCATATTGGGCGGCATCTGCTGTGGATGAGGGGGATAGCTTTGTTGTTGCGGTGGAGGCTGTGGTTGTTGGCTCATAGGAGGTGCTCCAGGTGGCATCGGCGGACCACTTTGATAACCCTGTGTGGGACTATGGGGATGATGTTGCGGAGGTCCCATCGGACTGCCCTGTGCATTAGATGGGGACGGTGCCTGTTGAGGAGGCCCCATTGGGCTAGGAGCTTGCGGAGGTGGCATTGGCGAAGACTGTGGCGAGGGGCTTGCCATATTCTTATACTCAATAAAAGATTCCAGTTTTGCTCGGCAAATCACCTCTCCTGAAAAATTAGAAGCAGACGTTAAACACCGAACATTTGATTCGACGCTGTACAGAGAGAAGAACACTGCACTTTTCGATAGCTGAAACCAACACACGTCAAATACATATATAGATGTAACATTGACGAATTGGATTATTTTGTTCCTTTTCGAGCGCTATTAGCCTCGCGAAACACTCAAGGGCGCATTGGGAATCGCTCGTCGGTAAATCGAGATTGATGTGCATCTCACAAAAACAAAGCCGACAAAAAAGCCGAACGAACGGTCGCTGATGAATGCCGTTTGTGCGGTGTTGCGACGCTGTCCGACTTCTTGCGTTCTACGTACCGTTTTCAAGGATCACGTTATCGTATTGATGACACTAGACTCGTTATCCGTGGCTATCATTCTACACTTGCACTTCTCATCGAAAACATAAACGTATCACTCACTCTGTTTCTGTCAAAGGCTAAACTACCTGGAGCAATGTGAAAAGATACGAGCTGTCGGCCATTTTCGCACCTCGATTTTCGGAGCAAGTGCGCTTTCCTTGGCGCTCGCTCGCCGGAAGTCGGCGCTCGCGGCAAATCGAACGCGAACGAACATAACCTTCTCCTAATTGAGGCGCAGCAGTGACAACCAAGATGGCCGCGATGGCTGTTGCGAGACTCGGTGGATCGTCAATTCAATTGTTGAAGAAAAACACGAAGTGCTTGTACAGCGCGACGAGATGTTACTCCGACACACGTGAGTAATCGATGACATTTCTATCACAATTGACTCTATCACAATTGACTCTATCACGCGTTCAATAGGAATAAAGTTTGTAATTTGTCATTGATAAGAAACAAGAGGTTAAGAAAGTTATTATTGTTATTACATAAGTATGTAAATCAATTTATTGTTATTGTACGAATAAAAGTAAAGACAGGCGCGTGTAGAAAATAAGTTCGTGAGAAAGTAGAAAAGCAAACTAGAAGAATGTAACGATGTTAATAATCGCGCGACGAAAACAAACCGATCGAAGTTGTCACAACTTTGCTACCACAGCATTGCCGTGGAATTATCTGTGGAGACCGAGGAAATACGACGAGAAGAAACACGATAAGATCGCGGAAAAGTATAACTTGCATCCAAAGGAGTACAAACCGTATCCTCCGGAGAAAAATGTCGGCGATTATCCAGCTCTACCCATGATAGGACCAGCGGCTAAAGATCCGTATTATCCATACGACATACCAAGTCTGAGGAAAAATTATCATGAGCCGGTGAGCGATACGAGAAATGCTTCTCTTTCTGAAATGAAATCTCATATTTACCACATGTCCTTTCTTCTTCCAGTTACATTACGAGTTCGAAACAATGGGCGAGGATCGTTACAGTTACGGATATCCATACAGATACCATCCAGCCTTCGGATCGCTAATTTTTATCTTATTTATAGCCGCCTACGCTGGACTGGTATATTTATTCGAGCCATATCCTACGGTTCACCCGAGAGTAAGTTATTTGCGATTTAAATAAATGTTCCTGTTATTTATATAGTTCTCACTGGGATATAAATGTATAATTAATATTTCAATTTGATGTTTACTTTGTTACATGGTGTTTCAGTTGGGGCAGCAATTCCCAGGGAAAGGTGTACATTATACATTTGAGCCCGCCTCAACGGATTGAACATGTGTAAGACTAGTGCGAATAGTCTGAAATATAGACACAAATTTTATGTGAAACATACAGTGAAAGCAGTGTCTGACTGTAACATATGAATGTTATTGTAATATGTGTAATATATCGCTTTTTCTTTGTTATAACACATGCCTCTTGTATTATATTACACAGAGAATATTTTTACCTCCCGATTGATGAGCGGAGTTACGTGGAAGCGTGGAAGTACCATCGACTAACATATTTTTTTTATTTCACTTCTTTTCTCGTACATTCATTACAAAAAAAGCGATAACATTTGATTCAAACTTTTTGTGCATACAAATCGTCAGTTGTACTCAATAATACAAAAAGAAAAGAGAAAAATACACATTACGGGTAGTTATATTCGGAAAGTGTGACGGTTGAACATTGATTCGCACTGACATGAAAAGATAGTCCTCATATCAAACTGTATATCCATTTTGTATCGTTTGACGCTTTTTACATATTATTTTGGCGTACGTGTAATACGACCGCAATGAGAATACAGAGATAGAAAAATATGACAGAATAAATTGTATAATAAAATGCGCGAAAACAATATATATATATATATATATGTATATATATATATGTATATATATATATTATATAATCTTTATCGGTGTGTTAAAACCTGTCGCAACTGTCATAGTACAGCGTATGCGGGATTTGAGGACGTCGAATAACAACACTTAGTAATATCACTTACAAATGATGATATGCTTTAATCAATTGTCTGCTCATCCGTTATTTTCCGCGATTTCTGTTCTCTATAATTTTTCGACGAAATCTCTGACGAATCGGACACANNTATATGTATATTCCATAAATATTGAATTTTCATTGCAACATCGCGTTTTTCTTTCGACGTTTAAACAGTAAAAATACAAGTTTTTTCGTGTCTGTTCCGACAAATATTATTTGACATGCGTATATCACGAGCATAAAAAGAGATGCGTTTGTCTGAAGACCGAAAAATAATTCAAGAAAATCGGGGAATTTTCACACTTTTGTCGCGCGATATACATATATATAATATACACGTTTTTAATAAATTCCAAAAGTTATATCTCTCTTTGTATCGTCGTACGGCGATAATTGTGCAAAAGTAGTGCTGTACTTTAATAAATGATATGAGAGCCTCAAAGAATTTTTTTTTTTTTTTGGAACAATTGTGCAGCGAGATATTGCTTACGTCCGAAATGTGAGCGTTCGAGAGACTCGTGTAATACTTTCTCTTTTTTTTTTTTTTGTTTTTGTTTTTATACGCCAGACTGAAGTTGTTTAATTATTGACTAGAATTCTATATGGACACCGGAATATGAGACACAACATTTAAACACGTGTGATATCGTCTATTATATTGAGAATTGTATGCTTCACAAAGTCACTCTTCTGTTTCGAGTCGCAAAAAATCATCCAAAAATCAATTTTACACAGTCGTAAATTATCTGTCGTTTGACAGCGTGATGATTGATTTTTAATCTAAATACCGTGTAAAATGAAAAATTTATATAAATGTATACATGATATATATATGATTTTTTGTCCTGATCATTACTCAACTCTTAAATAAAAATCACTTTGCTCGATAAGTAACTCGGTCATTCCGTGAAAATCTACAAACAAAAATTCTATGTTTTAAATACGGTAATTCGATAATTTTTTATACACATCTTTGCTTTCTATCCTTTTTTTGTTTTTTTTTTTCTTCTAATTTACTGCCCTACAAGTAGTGTTTTACGGATATGTCATCTTTGTTGTTGTTGTTGTTGTTGCGGTAATAAATATTTTCGATGAAACACAAGTTGAAGCATCGATACGCATTTGTGTGTGTGTGTGTGTATGGGTGTCTGGTGTGTGATACTTTCCTAAATACTTACCGGGATCTATGTGTGAGTGCAAAGTTACATACATATATATATTTTTCGAGACAAAGGACTGGTAACACATCAAGAGTGATTATTACTTGTTTTGGTACTTATCGGTATTTGCTATGAATAAAAAGACCGCTCGAATTGACGGGAATAATAATTTTCTTTTCCCCGCGAGAAAAAAGAGAATCTCGCCCGGCATCTGATTTTCTTTTTGTAACGCATCATCGCGTCGATTCGCACGGTCTTCGTTATCACTTCTTCCTTTTACAGCGGTACACGCAGAAGAACGTTTTTAATCCGTTTATTTGGCGAGAGTTATTTGATTTCAAATTTCATTTCGAGGATTTCGATCGCGCGTTTGAGAGAAAAAACGCACGCCCGACCGAAAGCGGAAGCCCAACGGGAACGAAATAAATTTTGATATTCGAGAGCTTATTTATTTTTTTTTTTTTGATATAGAAACTAGTCAGTTTTAAACGCTTAGAGTCCGCGCCGAAGAACGTACATGATAGAGATGATTGACAGCAGTTCGCGCGTTTCAGTGTTAGAGAGACTAGATTAAATAACATATACACTCACATATATATACATGTATATATATGTAATGTAATATAAATATTGTACAATTGAGCGCACAAATAAACCTCGCCTTGGAATTACGGTGGTGTATTACGCGGTAAATTACACGTATGTGTGTGTGTGTGTGTGTGTAAATGTTCGTTTTGTATAACTTTTTTTTTTTTAGATTTAACAGCGCGATTGCTTTAGAGTCCATCTTGCATTTACAGACTGTGTCCCTTTGAAGCCTCAATACAACAAGCAAACGATATATAGAAAAAAATACAGTCACGTTACTATAATTCTATAGTTGTGTATAGTCAAGTATATTGAATGCAAGAAGAAAGCAACAAGCGCGACAATTTGTTTTTATTTTATTTTTTTTCGTCTTCTTCTGGCAACTCAACTTTTCCTACTTGCAAAGCAGCTTGATTGCCCCTATCTAATCGAGTAAAATCGAGTCTAATTTCTTCGTTGCACATTCATTGATTCATCTCACTCGTATGTTTTTTTTTTGCTTTTTTTTTGCTTTTTTGGATAATATGATACTTAAAATTATAATTATTTTACTTATATACGTTTGTTCGCGCGTAGTATAAAGTAGAAATCCCGCTGATAGTCCAACGAAAATCTTTGCGCGCGCAATTACAGAGAAATTATATATAATACAACCTTCGATGCGTAGGTATGTGTTATATGTACGACATTATCTTAATGGAAGGCAGTTTCGACTATTAGCGGAATTTCCAAAAATATTGTACAAAATATATTTAAATAGTATATCAACATTGGAAGGTAAAGATGTCATTAAAAAGCTTATCCGTAAACGTATGTGTAATAGCTGCCTGAAAAAAAAAAAGTAAACGTGATAGAAATTAAAAAAAAAAGAAACAAAATAGAAGAAAATAGATGAGATACAAACAAATCGATTACGTGTGCTCGTTTTTCGCTACGTAAATATAATTCTCTAAAATATAAACAAAAAAAATCATGCATGTGCATATATATGTGACACGCGTACGAAACCTAACGAGACATCACAATGATACGAGCAACTTATTAAGACCTTATTACGATACGATGCACTGTACACTTTTGTAATTACTGATCTAAAATGATGGATACACGTGTGTAGATAAATTCATGAGAAATTATGTGTACAATTAAATTATTTACAGCGTTAATAGATCTCTGCTTATTTCTAGACAAAATAAATCGACATTAGCTAGAGTGGACCAAAAAATGTAAAAGACTCACACTCGCAATCACATTCGCGCACTGGTTTGAAAACCGAATGTATTTACGGTATATTTAGATATATAGTACTAAAATACGTGTACTATATATTGCTCATCCTCTCACTCTCTTTCTTTCTTACGTAGTTTTAACGTCATCATATGTGCGTAGCTAAATTGTATCTTCCCAAAAGATTCTACGAACAATATTACACGCCGCAAATAAATGGTATATAAATAAAAAATAACATTTATGTACAATTTCATTTTTATACGGCATATTTTCTCATTAATCGATTATATCACATTATTAGTTTTTAATGAAGAATTTTGTTCCTTTCTCCCACAACGCAAGCCGTGTCGCGAATTATTAAATAAGTGCAATGCGTCAAGGGGACAAAACGTCTACGCAGACTTTGCTCTTCTCTAGCCCCGGTTGATCAAAAAGTTTCACTCTCGAAGAATTCAAACTATTGATACTAACGTTTATATACGTATATGGCAGCTTTGTAACCACTACTTTTTATGATTTTTTTCGCATATTTATCCTGGCAATTAATTTGTCCGGATCTTTTTTATTATTACCCGTGTTTTGTACTAGGACGACGATGTCAATTGTTAACTAAATGTTTAGGCCCTTTTTGTGTGTGTTGCTGTTTTTCTTTTTTTTTTTTTTTTTTTGTTTTAGTTACATCATTTTAAATATTACAAATATCTCGATATCATGCAACGTCAAGGGTGAATATTGAAAATCGGCGATTGTTTCTGTCTATAAGTAATTTTCTTTCGAAATAATAACAAACTGAAAACGGTCAGATAGGCAGATTCACTCATTCGATTCACTCTTTAAGACGAGAGACATGCAGACTATATTCCTTTATCGTTACATATGGCAACATGTGTTTTAAGTGTCACATTTAATACAAGAAAGACAAAAATACAAAGATTCTATCTCTCTCATCGTCTTTTGTTTTGAGACAATAAAACTGATCTTTTGATTCCATGGAATGTGTGACAAAAAAAAATTAATGTTTGATTTCTCGAAAGATCAAATTGCATTATTTTCTTTTAATTAAAAACAATTGTCTAACTTGTAATATAGAGCGAATTTGGATTTAAGTTCTGTTTACACTTACTATCGTGTGATTTGAAGCCGAAAGCTCGGATATATCTACAACAAGTTGCCAACAAAAAACAAAGTGTTCTCCTATCATCATATACAATAGTATATGCAACAGTTGCGCTCAGTCGTGTACCACGGGATTCCCGATACGCGCGGTATCAGAACGGTCCCCGAACGCGAGATCAAGCATGGCCCTACATTAATCAGTGTAATTGGTGTTCGTCCTTGTGTAATCAACAGCACTCTGTTGACGTTTCTCGAAAATTTGCTTACCTACATAAAGCTAGAAAAATGGACGTTCACATATACATCTAAATAAATTAGAAAAAAAAAAGAAGAAAATACGCACACATACTACTTTATACAATTCGCTAGCAAAGGCAAATAAATAAGTCGATTTAAATTTCCTCTGCACTCCGTCGGCTTTGCTACGGGGACACTCACAATTATGCACCACAATACGCTCGGAATGCAAAGAGTTGAGTGTTTACCTAGAAACAGCTGAAGAAGTTCGGGGTTTTCTTCATCAATATTATACGACAAACATTGTTATACACGCGATTGTAAGTATGATATTTGCCTATCCTCTCACAAAGCAAATACGAATATAATCGATTCGCACAGTGAACAAAAACCGACCACCAAAAATGCATGCGGACAGATTGAGTAGTTTTATCTACTGCGTCTCTCAAAGTGGTTTTCTCCGACAGATTCGAGTTTTTTTTTGGTGCATTTCGACTTTTGTAATTGATGCTTATAATATAAATGAGATTACTTGGTAAGATAAACAGCGCGCGTATACGTCGGGTCTGCTTTACTTTCGGGTCAACTACTTTGAGATACCGGAGGTTCATGCGTCTGCGTGAAGTTAAAATTTTTCATGAAGATTTAACAATGTAGTTAAGACACAACCTCACAGAGGTTGTTGAAACGGGATAGACTCACTCTAACCCTTTCACCGCTCTTAGAGCGTTGTAGAGGAGAGAATTTCTTTTGTTCTTGTTTTCTTTTTCCGCAAAAAAAGAGTATATACCTACATAAATATAAATTCCTTCGGATTCACTGTTTCATCAGCCTTTCGATTTCGCGACGCAGGCAGTGAAAGGGTTAGGTATGTTCTAGTTTTGTGGCTGCGCTTTCTTGCCGCCACGTGGTTTGATGCTCTCGGAAATCTGCCACATCGCCTCCTCACAGAGGAAATCGCTAAAGTTGTTGAAAAACGTTATGATGCGCTCGTGCTTCTTGAAAGAGTACGTGCTGCAATACACATGTGAAATAAATCAACAAAACACAACAATTCGAATGTTAAGAATTAAAAATACCGCAAGCAGACGCTTACCCTTTCTTAAATCTCTTCATATTTTCAACAATATTAAATTGTTGCCATCTCTTGGAAAAATTTATAGTGCCATCTGGTAACAAATCGCTATTTCCAATATGCACGAATGTAAGATCTTGCAAAACAAGTCCACTGAAACAAACAAAAGACACGTCACGTTTCCAAAATGGCTGAACAAGTGTTTTTTTTTTTGTTTTTAAACAAAGTATTTCTCACATGTAAGGAATACACGGCGGTTGTGTTTCCGCTAGAGCTTGCCTATAAGCTCGGAAGCTGCTAGAACTATCGATGAGAGCGCAATACTCCTTGAGACCCTCGGTAATATGCTTCTGCCACTCGAGTCTCCTAATGGGTGCACTGTCCAGCGCGGACAGTAACGCGAGATAGCTGTTGAAATTATTAATCTTTCTAAGATGCTTCATTATCTTGATGAACTTCACGACGTATTTCTCTCTATCCTTCGCCTCGTTTTCTAATCGATGTTCTAAGATTCTGGATCGCGCCCAATACGACATTTTGTTAAAGTGTTCGGTAAATCGCGTGAGATTCGGACTTCTCTCTTCGTTCTGCTCCTGCGCCCAGATCAGCACTTCCGGGATTTCGATTTTCATGAACAAATCGGCGTCGAGCAGCGTCATTTGTTCCGCGATCTGTTCGCTTTTAAAATCTAAGAGGGAAGCTTGTTTCGTTGTTACACTCAGAGACGAGAGGATCGGTTGTGTCGCCTGTAATTGTTTGATAGTGTGCTTCTCTAATATTTTAACTCGCAACGCTTTGGCCATTGTGAGATCACCGCTGCACACCAGTTGTTGCACGAACTCCATCAGAGTTTGCAACAGAATGTCATCAAGATCAGATATTCTGTAAAATAATTCATTTCGTCGTATATTGTAAGAAAGCAAGTTTGAATAATATTATTATTTACGCGCGTGTGAACGAAAACCCAATACTTACGTTAAATCACTAACGACTCTAACTAATAAAGAGAACGCTTCGCGCGCGGCTCTTTGCTTAACGACATCTGGAGAACATGAAAAACGTTGATGACGTCTATGAAGTTTACGTATTAATTCTAACGGCTGCATGAAGGTTCTATATGTTGTTAGAAACGCTTCTTGATATAGGAAATCTGCAAAGAAAATACATTTATTCAGAGAAGTTAGTTATTTTTAAGTATGTATTTTTTTCAATGTGACGTTTATTAGCCTGTACAAGCGATTACCTTCTTTTTCATCTACGCAGCGTAAAAACATATAAATTTAATGAGTAATGCAAAACAAATATATATGAGAATTATTGTAATTTTAATTTAATAATTTTAATTAAAAACTGCAATTCTTCTCATATTAAAATGTTTATTAATTCAAAGACTATATAATTGCAATGAGAAAAAGGTACCGTGTTTATTTGCTTTCGTGGCGTGAATTAATAATGCATCTGGATGTCCCCCGCGTATATCTGGACCTTCTTCATCTGGTTTTTTCAGAACCAGATATTTGCTAATGTCTAATTCATCTAAAATGCTATCGTCTTGATCGATATCTCTCAGTTCGAGAGTGTTCTCATCGACTGATATGGAAGAGAGCGCGTTGCTAGCAGGTCTAGACGATGGTAGTACTGAATCCATGATAACATTATTATTCTGAAATAAAATCATCACATATATCGTTGATGCGCATTTGAATGCTAGACGTGTTTCACATACGTGACGCGATAGCAAAGTTATTACATTAACGTTTACCAATTTCACTGGCGTGGAAGGTGTAACGTCTTTCTTTTCGGACGCGAATACCGGCTCTTCCGCTTTCAGAGGCGTCGACGTCACGATGGGTTCCGAATTATGAATATTCTGCATACTGATCGTGGGTTTCGGTGATATTGGCGGAGGAGTGGATTGCGCTTTAATGGAACGAGATCTCTTTGGTGGTAACGCCGGGGGCAGACTAGAATTATTTGTTGTGTCCACTAAAGTCAACGGTGTAGGTCCAGAAAGGCTAGAGAAATCATTTGTCTAATAAGTTAAACTCTTTTAACAACATTGTATTAGCTAAATGTGTGCGATTAAAAAAAAAAAAAAAAATAACAAGTGACAATATTTCCACTGAAATGTACTTTGAGCTGTCATGTAGAGCGGTGACGGTGTGCGTCATGAAGGAACACGATTGGGTTGTGGTGAGAGACATCTCGTGCTGCTGCCATTCTGTCTGCATCGAATTGTAGGCTGCCATAGAATGACGAGTGCCGAGACCGGAGATGAAATCGTTCTCGTTACTGTGGGAACAGTTTCCGAACATCTCCATGTACGCCATGACTGAAATACATACAAACGCACAGATGAATATGGAATTTTTTTTCGCAAAAATAGCATCAACAAATATGTAAAATGTGTTATTTAAATAAAAAAATATTCGGAATAAAAAATTCTCAATGATCGTATAATACAGTCGATGAACATAAGCGTGATATGTGCTGCGATAATGAAATATTAAAGCACAATAGTGTGTGTGTGGGATCGTAAGAAAAAAACGTCGATGCAGAAGCAAGATATGTCGTTGTGTAATTGTTATTTTTCGAAAAACCGTGTAAAAACATGAAAAAACTCACTGGAGTAAGAATGAAACCGTTTGAACAGCATCGTTCGTATTGCTGCGGATACTGTCACTTCACAACTGAACTATTGCAACAATGGGACCAAGTGCTCTAGTAATTGCAGACTTTATTAACAGTGTCACGTAAGTTAAGAAGGTTTCGCATTAACGATTCTTTTGCTTCAGTATGTCTTGACATGAGAATGGGAACTAAGGCTTCAAATTTATCCAACAAGATCGTAACTCTTAATCGACTATTAGTGGAAGAGGTCAAATTAATTAGAAAAAGCCTACAACGCTCACGTAAGTTTGCAAGAGAAATTTTATACATTTATGTTAATAAATTCTAAAAAAACCCGCACTATTTTCAATGCAAAAAACGTGAATCAATAAATGTGTGTATTAATATAGATCTTTTAAAATGTGACAAAACCCTGCAAAGTTGTCGATATGAAAAGAAATAGCAATTCAATATAATCAACATCTGCAAAATTTACGCGATATTCATAATGCGAATTAAAAAACTAAGCCGCAACTAAGCTACATTTATTAATGTAAAATTCAAGCTCACAGCGTCGTGAATAATTAACAAAAATCACATATTCTAAACATATATTCTATAGATAAAACAAAAAAAAATGAAATTACAATAAACATGCCGCAAAAAGCCTGAAATTGAAATCTGAGACAAATGTATGAGAAAACATAGAGAACATCAACTTAGCGTGAAAGTGTTTGCCGAGAGGGGACAATGGTTGAATTGTGTGGGCAGCATCCCACTTACCAGAATACGCCACTGATTGGAACACTGGGGGATACAAAACATTGCGTCAGTTTTAACCTACTACGAAAAAATAACTTGGAATGTCTACTACGCTAAGTAATTTCATATTTAATATCTATGTGCGCACGTTGACGATGTAGTGAACTTTTACAGACTATAAATTATATCGATCTAAAAAGAGAACGTCACGATCAAGTGCCAGTTTTCCGATAACTCTTTGTTGCGACATTATTCTGCTGGCAGTCTTAACAATGTCGACGCATTATTATCATAATTGTTGGAGACTACTTACTATGCCGCTTCTTCAGGGGCAGAGGAGGTGGTTTGTTGGCGTCTACGCTGTCGCCGTTGCTGTTGTGCAAAGCGCACGTAGACAAATGCTCGTTTTCTGGCACATTGTCGTACTGCGACGGCTGTCGTTCCTTTCTTCGCTTGGACCGCTTTTCCGGCAATGCCGGAGGCGCTCCGTTAGTATCGGACGTGGACATTGATTCGATTTCCTGCGAATATTATAAACGCATGTACGTGTGATTTTAAGTTGCATCATAGAAGAATTGGAATAAAAAATAAGACAAAATTGACAAAAGAAAAATAAAAAATTACATAACATCCATATTTACCAATTTCTCTGATGCAGCTGGGTCCCCATTTCCGGGCGCGTTATTCGTGCTAATAGTACTTTTGGAACTAGTCATCGTCTTCTGTGTAAAAATAGAGCCATTACTGTCCGAGGATAATTTGGACTGCGAAAACGACTGTTGCTGCGAGCTAAACGATTGGGAATTGTAACTAATGCTGCTCTGCTGCGATGACCTCTTGGACGTCATGCTGGAAGCGGTGGTGTAACTTTGCGATGAACTTCGTTGAGAATGCATAGAAACAAAACCCGATTCCTGCGTCTGAGTGGACAGTCGTTCCATTTTTCCTTCCAAACCTGGAACGAGACGCGACATGTAAACGTGTTCGGAGCGACTGAGATAAAGGGAGAGAAAGATTGATTAAAAATAGCAAAGAACGTCGAGACGCTTTTCTTACGAAAAAACATTTTGACGTTTTTCCAACTGACGTTAGACTTTTGTGACATTTTACATCGGAAATATCTCTCGAAGTGCAAAAGAAAGGAATATTATTTCGCGATGTCTCTTCTCAGTGAAGATCCGCAAGATACTGTTTATTCATCGCGACCGGAAGGTTGACGCTACCCACGCAACCTGTTCCACTAACTATTTCAAGAAATCTTGCGTAATTTTAGCTCGGCCGGTTTTTCTTTCTTTTTCTAACACGCAAGTTGGCAAGTGTGTTTTGAAATGTTTCGTTCAATAAACAAAAAGAAAATACAATCAAGCAAATCGATCGATAAACAAATTGATCTAAAAACGCTCGTGTTAATTGTCTTCGGCCAACTTATGATTCAACAAAATTACACACCAGTAAATGGACTAAGCATTTCTTGGGATGTTTGCTGGCCTAGCAACATAGTGCTCGGTATACTAGTTTCAGAACCGTCCCAGCAATTACAGTTTGAAGTACCATTAACTTGCATGCCTACAACGATACAAAATATACACGTTATAAGAGAATTAGCAACTTACAATCTATATTTAAAAATTGCTATAATTAAAAATATACAAAGCGAATATTATAAAAATAAGCACAACATTAATAACAAAACTCTTTTTTATATAAAGATAGATAACATGTCGATTATACCCACATACGCGTATATATATATGTATAAAAAAAATATCACATCATCATATTATTATGTATAAATTTCTCAGAGTTATTCTGCACAACTTCTAAAATACCTTCGTATATATACAAGTTTGCACAGTTTTTACACTTGACTTATTGACGATGCCGTATAAAGCGTCAAGATCCTGGGTCCGTAATAATATAATCGCGAACTTTGTTTAGTTTAATAATAACGCACGTCGCTTAATCGGGAATGGAAACACGTTTATATAGTTCGAACGAACGTTCCACTCGTAGAACTGACGTGAAGACCGACACAAGCGGAATACCAAACTAACGTCTGCTGAGTAAGCGTCGAAACACTCATCCGACACATATGGGAATGTATTTGCAACAATTCTCTTAACAGATTTCTATTCGATATGCACGTTGTGCGTAATGGCAATTTTCAGAGAGAGTATTTATATTATTCTTTTCTTTTTTTTTTAATACAAAAACTATATTAAAACTCGCACAGAAAATATATTAAATTTATATTAAAGTTTGCGCAGTAGAATCTAGAGCAGAGAAAATATTGTATTTTTTTCGCGAAGGCATAAGAAATAATTAAAAATAACATGATGAGGAGTGACGTTTGATTCGGTTAAAATCCAAATGTTTGTGCCATATAATTAAACATTGTATTAATATTACCTTGAATAGTAGCCATGAGACTTAGGTCCATACTATCATTCAAAGATTCATCATTTGGTCCCATTATAGCTCGAATCTCGTCCTCGTCGCGGGAATGATTCAGAGCCGAATCTAGACTGCCGGCGGACGCGCTCAGGAGAGACGACGAATCCTCTGGGGATCGACTTCGCAGGGATACTCTATCAAGACTAGATGCCAGCAGACCCTCCGATTCGTCGAGGAGCTGTTGAGTCCTTGTTCTTCTCTTCGGCGGCAACGGGGGTGGCGTGCCGGACGAGCTGTTTTCCTCCGACAAACATACATTCGTTCTGGAAGAGAATCGTGTGCACGTCTGTATACGTTCAACTTCCAGTGACTAAGCGATTTATCACCCCACGCGCAAGCGAAACGAGCGAAACGTTACCTGTCAGGCAGCGGGGGTTTCGGGGGTGGACTAGAATCCCGTAAAATCGACTCGGAACTGTGCGAGCTGCGAACCAGGCTGCTGCTCGCCGCTGTTTGCTCCAAGATCTGCCGTTCTCTCGGCGTTAAGGGTATATCCGGCAGAGAGTTTCTTTGCGTCAATTCCGAACCGTACCCAGAAGTTCTGTAATTTGTTGCATTACGAAGAGGTTTCTCGCGCACGAACTGTTTTAAGTCAATATTGCTTTGTGTATACCTCAAAAAAAAAAAAAAAAAAAAAAAGCGATTATTGCAATACGCTGCGTTTTCATTTTCACACATTAACGTGCATCCTATGTAATCATCAAAATCCTTTATATCAAGTATTGTCAATTAATATTCAGTGTGTAACACACCGTAATTCTCTATCACGTTATTTATATAAATATTAATTAATTATCTGTTTTATATATATGCGTATAAAATTTGTATTTGTATCTCTGTGAGTCAATTTATTAACGTCGCGAACTACTACTACCTATTGCTACTTGCAGCAGACGCGGGTTTCTGTTTGTTGGCGATCTTCTCGTTCGCCAGGGCCACTAGATTTTTCACAGCTTCCTCGACGAGCCCAATGACGTGCGTTACGTTTTCGGTGTCCAGCGCGGAAGATTGATCGCCGTGCAGCAATACATCGTCGCAGAGTTTCAGCAATTGCGCCAACGCCTGGTACACCTGATTCGTGGCGGATCCTAATGTGGAGCTGCAAACGCACACAACGTCACGCTGTTCATTATCGAGAGTAGAGAAAAACACACGCTCGATTCTTCACATTATTTTTCTCTGACAATATTTCTGTAACATAAAAAATTCAGAAAATAATGGAAGCTAATTGTTTCAATCACCTGTTCTCGTAGAGCAAGTAGGACTTCAACGCGTTGTGTATCGTGGTAACGGTATCGAGGACGATCGTGCCGTTCCCGGGCAGCATCTCGAGCTTTTTCTTTGACACGACATCCCGGAAGTGGAGCAGTGCCAGCTGCACCTGTCGCACGTGGATGTGCAAATCGCGCAGGGGATTCTTGTCGAGCGCGGCCGTGTCGTTGCAGCCCGAGGCGTTTTTGTCGCGCGGCGTTCGCGGTGACGAGGGTGATGCGGCCCTCGTCCCGGTCCCGCTGCCGCTGCCTCCGCCGCCGCCGCCACCACCGCTGCCGCTACCGGGTGAACGCATGTGGGAGAGCTTTTCCAGGAAGTCCTCCTTGAAGGAGCGCGCGCGACGCGCTAGTTTACCGCCGCGCGCCTTCCCGCCGGAACGCTCCTCGACTTCTGCAACAAAAACACGTTTTATCATCCAGAGAAACTTACAAACACATACGTGTCTTCAGTTTTATTTGTAGTATCTCTTACGTATTTAATTACGTCATTTATTTCATTTATTTTTCTTTTAACTACACTCGTCATAAAAAAAAAAAAAAAACGATCGCATCGAGTCGAGTTTTTATCGTATTCCGGGCGCAGTAAAACTGCGGATGTGAAAAACTTTTTGTCCTTTTCACGCTACGCAATGTGCGGACAATATTTTTCTGGGGTATATGAAGGGTACATCGAACTTTGCCGTGCGCCTGGCGGTTATACCGTCAGCTCGGCGCACGTGCTCGCGACGAGCGGCCGCCGGTTGCATATCGCCAGGCGTTTCCCACCCATTTCCGCTAATGTCAGCCGCGCACTTGAATTAAAACGAAAACGGCGGCAATCGGAGGCACCGGTGCGCCGGACGTGTAATGTGTCTGCGGCGTTATAGCCAACTCCTAAGTACCTGGAAAACGTTTTTCTCTCCGGACCGTCTTCTGGCAAGAAGAACGGAAAGTGCCGGTCTGACTTTTTTTTTTTGCCTTCCGACCGCCGCGTCGAGAATCGACAATGCTCCCCCTTATGTTCGACGATCGACGTAGCGCAGAGAAGTTTTTGATCTCTTCTCCTCAAGAGATTGTTTAACGCAAAATAAATCGACGCGACGCGTCATGTTTGTGTTAAAATTTAAGTAACGATAATGACATTTTTATATTTTACAAAAGTATAATTCAAACATTTGTAAATATAAAACATTTTACTTGCAAGTTCGCGCAAAAATAAATTCTGACAACCTATCTCATCGGCGTATTGCGCGTCGATCGATCGTTCGCGGTAAATAATTTATTACGGCAATATTTTTCTGTGCTATCATCGTGCCCGATGCATCGCAATACACACACACACCTCCCGGCCATTTCGGCTGGCGCCAAAAGTAATGGAAGCGATAAACATCGTCAGAATGAACTCCGTGAATTTATTACGCTGCATAAATTTCACCTCGAAACTTCACGTGTGTTCCGTGAGGAATGTTGCTTTTGCGGATCGCGCTCGGGGTGATATTCAAGAGCACCAAGGTGGAAGAGTTGTGTTGTAAAAACAGCGCGGAGGTTTGAAAATAGATTTCAACGACCGTGAAATATCGTAACTACGTGTTACACTTTCGACCGGACGGATCATGCCGTTAAAATACACCGCCGTAAAAATTATATATCGCTTCGTAACGCACATATTTCGCGAACATTTCCGCACGTCAAAGGGGAGAAGTTCGTATTCGGGAAAACTCTCGCGCGCGCGCTCGAAAGCTTCTCGTTGCTCGAAACATTCCAACTCGAAATCGTAACATTTTCATCCCGGAAATGTATTTCCGAAATTTTCGCAAGTGGAAAATCTCATTTATCTCCTCGTTGATCAAGAGAGATGTCTTGTAGTGAGGTGCAACGATGTATGTACAGAGAGAGAGAGAGAGAGAGAGAGAGAGAGAGAGAGAGAGAGGAGAGAGAGAGAGATTTTAATACGTTACTATGGTAGGCACTGCAACGTGCGCGAGCGCTCGTCTGCGGAGATCAACGCGCAGGTGAATCAAATCCTCTATTCACGATTCCGGTCTGAAATCTCAATCAGACGTGATTTGCGCCAAAGGCACAAGGTTTGACAGACCGATGGAGATAATGGAGATGAGAACACACAGAGACAAGAGGAAGAGACGAGAGAAGGGCGACGGGAAAGGGGGATAAAGCACGCGGCAGACAGGAGAGATGCAAATTGCCGTGATTGACTGTATTCACGAACCACGTTCGACTCCCACACAAGTTATTCGTGGGAATGCGAGTGGATATGTATATATACATGTATATATGAGAACGCGATACAATGGGCGGCGGTGGTTATTTACAAACCGCGATGCTCGGAATTATTTTGATCGTGCGGATTCTCTTTGACCGCGAAGCGCCTATATACACGTCCGATTATGTAAAATTGTTCGGCAAGAGACAAACAGCATCGTTCCCCACCTCTCTGTCGTTTTGTCGCGTGAAAAAGCCGGTAAAATACAATAATTCAAAATACTCTCGCATTAAAAGTTGCGTCCGTTAGATAAATGTTGCGAAAAATATCACATTGCGTCGAAATACTAATTCAAAAAACAAATTAAAACACATGACAAGTGCACTTTCGACATTAGCGTCGAAGTAAAAAATAAGTGTAAATTTGTGTAAGTGTTTCCACACATTATTATTAAAATTTACAAATTTAATAATTTGATCTGCCAAATTGATTCTCTCTATTATGCACTTCCGTATTAAATTAATTAGCACCGGTTTAATATATTGTTTCGTGTATTATACGAAGAGCAATCATAGCAAAGCGTTGCTTTATTTGACAATGCATTTGACCCCCGGCAAAATATCCTATTGACTCGCGATATGACGGGCTCTCTTGTCAATATCTGCAAATATAGAGAGATCGGCGAAACATGATTAAGTGCGTTTAGAGATGTGTGCTCTGTCGAAAGTTTATGACGCGCGATAAAATGGTTAACATAAATTTCTCTCTCGCTAACACGAGCGAGCGTATCATATTAATGCGCATTACTTATTTATGTACCACTAATAACGCGCGTTAATATTTAATGTTTGTTTAATTGCGATATTATGTAACATCGTTGTTACAGCGTTTTCACGCAAGTCTCGTAATAACAACAAACATCTTTAAAAAAAAAAAAAAAAAAAAAAAAAAAAAAAAAACAACTTCGTCTTAATGTTAAACGACTTTACAACAATTCAACCGTTTGGAACGTTGCTTAATGGCGAATCAACATACTCCAGTAACATCCCTTTCTTTGTCGCGTGACAAGAGATAATAACCCTTAACGCCGCGTAATAGGCAAATGTTCGCCACCCGTGTCTTTCGTGGGCTCTTCAAGCCCACCCTTTATCGATCAACTCTCGCGTGCTCGTCTCGCTATATACGCGGGGTGTAAATCCACTGAAACGCGCTTAAAGCGAACCGCGCTCGCACACGGGAAAATGCGGGGAAAGTCCATCTCCCGCTCTTCACTCCCCTCGATCGAGCGCGATTAGAATTGCGAACAGGTGCATTCTGTCTCGGGGGTGGAGTGGATCTGTACAGGTGGCGAGTGTGCGGCCACTACCGCGGACTTTGCGGTGATGCACGAGAGGGATTCTCCCCTGTAACACACACACACACACGCACACGCGCGCGAATCTCTCACGCATATGCGATATGCGACAGACAATGCGTGCGTGTGGGATTGTGAAATAGCGGCGACGAGAAGCTCTCGCGATGATGAATGGTCGCGAGCGACACGATTAAAGGGACATACGCGGAAAGTTATCGCGAACGACGGCGAACTCTCTTCCATTCTCGGGTCCGCTGCGTCGCCGCGATAACGGCCGCTCGTAGACACCGTAATATTGTCCGCGTATACGATATTCGCGCCACGTGCGCGACGCGGACGATATATACACGCCGGCTCGTTAATGAAAACCTGGCCCCGATATAGCGCGCCGTTAATTACACTGGCCCGACGCCCAAGAGTGCAGCGCCCTTCTTTTCTCTCTCTCTCTTTTTCTTTCTCTTTCTCGCTCACCGTTGATAATCTCCCTCAGTTCATTTTTTACGAGTAATGAATATTTAATTCGATTGTGCGATCCATTCTTCGTGAAACGCCAACCGAGTTGCGTGTCCCGAGGGAATGTGGCACGCGATGAGAAAAAGCGAGAGAAAAAGACAGAGAAGGAATGTGATCGAATTATCGTCGAGATTAGATGCACCGCTTCTGATAAATTGTGATTAATGCAGACCGAGTGTATCACTCCTGGGATAGATTATTACCAGGACCAAGAGTTTCCGAAACACATCCGTCGCGTGTAGCTCTCGGTCGCGAATTCTTTCTTAATTTATCACGCCGGTAAATATCTCTCGTTACGACTCCGACTAAATCTCGCGGATTAATCTACATTACACACATGTACACACATGCCTGGACTCCGAATTAAAGTCAGAAATCCCGGGATTCCGTGTAATTCCGCGCGTTCGGGAGATTCGTTTACTTAAAAACATACGTTTGACGCTTAGATTCGTCGTCTTTCGCGCGGTTTACGTGACCGAGATGCAAACGCTCGATTTTAATCCGCGCGTGTAAATTCTCATCGACACTTTGACGAAGTTCTCTCGAAGTTACCGCTTGTAAACGCGCGATCCGAACAAATTTGCGTAACTCGTCACGTAGTGTATCTACACGGCGAGACTGTGAGTGTCAAGGGAAGAGAGGCAAAGGGAAGAGTCAGGATTTCGAATTAATTAACAATCACGAGAGGTAATAATGTTCGCGCAAAACGTTTAATAGCGTCGAGACGTGCAATTTCGTGCGTTTATACGTACGATCGGATTGGGATTCGCACGAACGGCATCACCGTGACCGGTAAACAACGGAGGCTCGGTGTATAATTGTTTTATGGAAATCTCCCGCAGATTTGCATATCGACTGTTGCTCTCTCGTTCTTCGTTCGTTCCGCGGTGAATTCGCGTTCGAAGAGAAACTTCCGCGCAACTGCTCTTCCGTCGATATTCCGCTCCCTTGACATCCATATTTTACGCGACACGTCTAAAATCGCGCGCAAAATTTTTCCGACAGCACATGTGCGTGAAAGTAAATGGAAAAAAAATTTTTTTTTTTTTTTTGCTCGAAAACTGTCATTTCGGATTTAAAATGCCCCCTCTCCCCCTGTGTAAAATGTTTTGACTTCGCTTCGCGATTGTTGAATTAATAAAAATGGCTCTGGACATTTTTCCAGACCGACGCGCGGAATTGTCACGCGTGGAATCCATTTTCGATGGAACGCGCGGTCGGGAGAAACATATTCGAGAGAATTAAAAATTATTAAAACACACAAATATAACGAACGTGGGAAAAGTCACCTATTAATTCACGACCGGGAGAAGAGAACCGCAATAAAGATTAAAATTACAAATTCATATTAATGGAGCAAAATCGCCGTATCTCTCTGTATTAGCCGGTTTCGTCCCGGGGTGGAGAATACCGTTTCTCTGTATTAATCGTCCCTTTCAACGTGCTGCGGCATTGCGAAAAATGAGTGCGCGGTGCGCAAGCACAGAGCCCTTTCGTCGATCGGATTCGTTGATTACGCGCAAACGGTTCGTTAAAGCTTTTAATGATTCGTCCGTGGAAAACGGCGCGCGGATGAGCGACGCGCAATCAAAGCGGACGAGGAAATTTTTTCGAATTCAACAAGCTTGTGTGGAGAGTCTCTACCTCTCCCTCTCTCTCTCTCTTTCTCTCGGTGTTTAACTTTCGCGCGCAACACGAATTTTTCGAAATGTTTGATCCGCCGTTGCGGGTTTTTTTCGTCCACAACCAGAACAATGAGAAAAGTTCGCGCGAACAATTTGGAACGCTCGGAAAAAGTTTTTCGTGAAACACCGATTATTGAAAATCTCCACAAAAGAAGGGGAACGCGAAGAAATCAAATATAAAATTGCAACGAGCATGAGTCAAGTAGTGAGAAAAGAAAATTCATCTTAAACGCACGCGGTTTTGTTTAAATAAAGTCATTCTTAACCTAAATACACTTGGAAGTTAAAGAAACTTGAGAAAAATAAAGTTTGAGTCATTAATTTCGACGTAGTGTCAAGAAAGAAAGAAAATTTATCTTGCCTGATGTCATTTTGTCGATCGCAGCAACCAATTCCCGTAATCCGCGTAAGGTCGAGACTGTCACGACACTGCGATTATATATATGCCTCGATTTCGACGAGAAATTGAGAAACGAAATTTGTAACCGCGCGCGAGAAATGAAGAGATGAAAATAATGGATACGGTAATCCGTCAAAAGCGAACGATGGAATATTAAAAATTTCGTGGGAAAGAGAAGAAGAGAAGATGACAGAGTGTAATTTCCAGGGCAAGGCGATTAAGAAAGTGTCGAACCCAATGAATGATCGCTGACGCAATAAGAGGCGAAAATCCTGGCGCGGCAGGGAAAATTGATATTGCACGGCGTGGGTCAAGAGAGACGAGAGAGAGAGAAAGAGAGAAAATTGATATTAACCGTCCGGGAAGTGGTGGCATTAAAGGATTTCGTGAACGACGGACACACCCGCCGCGTAGTATAGAGAGCTCCCTTCGCTCGAGTAAAGCTAATAATTGCCTCCCGAAAATTGATTATCCGCGAGTTCGTTAACGGTAGCGCATAGTAGCCCCTCTCTCTCTCTCCTCTCTCTCTCTCTCTAATGGATTTTAGATTATTGATGGACGAATATAATAATGGATGGATTTACAGCGCGATCCCTTCCCTCTTTCCCTTCCCTCCTAAAAAATAAAAATTTCTATAAGATGAAAAGAATCTTGTATGCGTATGGGAATAACCGCGATACAGATTACACACTAAGCGGCTCAAGTCGCGCCGAACACGCGTTAAAATACCGATTAAAATATTACGCGATGTTCAATGAATAATGCATCGAATGAGTGAACGAAACGGATTTAAAATATAACAGCAAAATGAGAGGCGATGAGCTGAATGCTTCACGATAAAATGCAATACAATGTACAACGGAACGTATAACTGTCGATAATGTTCCATTAGCGAGGCAGCCTTTGTTACAATTTACCAGAAAATTAAATGTATGTAAAATTTGATTTCGAAAAGCGAAATTTTTTTATTTATATTGAAAAATAAAATAATTTAATTTCCTATTATATAAAATGTGTGCGTTAAAAAAATAGTCGCTTTGTGTCGAGATGTTTATTGTTGCTTTTCCGTGACGTTATTTGATTTTCGGCTATTTGTGTGGGCATTGCAAATTCGAGATTACGTGGTTATATTTCTTGATTCGCGTATGAGGTAATTTAAAAAAACATGTGGAAAAAATATATATTTTACAATATCGATGAGACGCGCCTGTTATTTTCTAGTTAAATAAGATATGATGTATAATAACTATAGAGAGAGGACACAACTCGCAGAAACGCGTATGCATCGCGTGTGTAACGCGACACACTGTGTTGTTCTCGCGATTTGCGGTTTGAACGTGCACAGTTAATGCGATTTTACAGCAAGTAGCACATAACACTTATGTATTTTTCGGATGTCCGACCGAACCGTATAAATCAGTGTTCATCCTAATCCAACCGAAATGGCTTGGTAATTGTTGGCGAAATCGCCGGCGACCAGTAATAACGAACGTATCCGCGATATTCGGAATATATCAATCTTTGCACATGTGCGGTTTGAGCGATAATGCATTTATTATAGTGTTGTACTTTTCGCAAAAAAAAGAATTTCCCACATATGACTAAATTAAATTGCACTTCTGTGTTTTTATTTTGACAATTTTTACCGAATTTTTTTCTAATTCGATTCGACACGTCCATGGGATTTAAGGATTTTTATTTATTACGAAACGTCTTTTTGATATTTATCCACGATCCGATAAACGCCCAATTTATTTCGCGAGCGTTATAAACGCATTGTTTTTCCGCGCCCCGCGTGTCGCGCGCGCATAAAGTCAGATATTTCGCGTCCGACGATTAGAACGGACGCGGTCCGCGCGTACATCCCGTGCGCACCGGGCAAATTAATTTTCCGGGACACACGCATATGTCCCGCGGCCGCACCAGTGAGGTTCGCACGAGCGCGTTCCATGACACGACCCACCCCGAAATAACCCCGGGAGGTTGTTGCACCGCGCCCCGCAATATACCCGGTCCGTAAACCGCAGAGCACGGTCTCGTGCAAAAATGCCGGGGTAACGCGCGGACAGGTCGAAATCCTTCTTTCGGATCGTGTCGACGATATTTAAACAGTCTGGTATATGGCGCACACACAACGGTGTTGTCTTCGTTAATCCTGTCGAACGATGGATCGCAGTGTAACGCAAGGATTATATTTATTATCGCACATAATATTCTGTGCAAATTGAAAGCTGTAGAAATATTTTTTCAGAAAATAAAGAAAAAACTTAAACTAAAACTGAAAGATAAAATTAAACAAGACTCTCCAATTAACAACTCGTTAGTACAAAAAAAATAAGATTATTAAAGTCGACGCACTAATGTCAGTGACGCGATAAAAGAAAATTTTCCTGAATAGTTTTCGAGACATACTTTCACATGGCATATCTTGTCGGTATATCATTATGAAGATGATTTCACACGCAACGATAAGAGATGCCTAAGTTGCGTTATCTCCGAAACGATATAAGAGTACCGTGAACTTTGCTCCTCCGTAAACACATCTCTCGTTTAGAGAGAGAAGAGAGAGAGAGAGAGAGCGAGAGATTGTATCGAGATAGTAGAGTCTCCACTGCAGAATCTCATATCACTGCACTCAGGATCATTACGCTATACTGCTAAGTACTTGCAGTCGCATGCGAATCGGGCTTAAAGTCCGGCCCTTGAGACACAACGGTGAGGAATATGAAGGAGCTATACCGAGGCTTAAACGGCTTTCGAAATAGCTTAAACGTCGAAAGAGGATTATTCCAAGATGGTGGTTTCAGACAACGAACTAAATTTAGTAAGCGAGGTCCGAAACCGTCCGCCAAAATACGATGGAACTCCGTAAAAGGTTTCGGACGAAGAGACAGGCGGATGCGAGGATATAGGCTTCTTTCTCAATTTGAAAACATATAAATTACGTAATGTCGCAAATATTCTTCGCGAAACAACAAAATTCCGTTTTCGCTCTTTCGTTCTCTCTGCGGTTTTTTTAAGAAATTCGCTCTTTTTCTCACGTTCGAAGCGACTTTTAAAATATTCCGCGGATCCGTTCCGCGAACTTTTTTAATACAGAAGTTCGCAATTAAACGACTCTTTTGTTCCGCAGAATCATTTCTCGCTGCGCAAGAAACAGTTGCCCGTGCACGTTAACAAGTAGGCTAGAAATTTCGCGAGCCGCTTTCACGGTTAATTAACATTCGGCGAGCTAACGGCGCGCGAAGATAACGCGCGCGACCCGATCGCTCGAGCTGGTCTCTCCCTTCCTCTCCATGGAGAGACCATTTCGCTTGCATTTCGCTCGCGACGATGCAATTACGGCCGGCTTTAACGTTCGCGGAATACTGCGAGTCGTTTCCAGCCAGGGAATTTCATGGTCCGGCGATGATATTAGTGGGCGCCGGTCGGTGGCAGAGGGACGCGGTAATGTCGTTTCCTGAATTAAGAAGGAGGAGGAGGAGGATGAGGAGGAGAAGGAGGAAGGGAAAGAATCGACGGCAGATTCTCTTAATGGCCATCGTGACCTCTTAAAGCTCGGAGGTAGAAGATTTACCGGAAGCGCCGACAAAAACGCGCGCGCGCGACTCCCCGATAAGAATCTTGACCGAGCGCTTTTAATGCCCTCGGTGCGGATTGTGTACACGCAAATGAAAGGCTCCGCGGTTTATCCGCGCAATTAGATTTAATCTTAATTGAAGGGGTGGCCATCCGATACGATACACGTGACGGTAAAAAAAACCTTCGCGTAAGCGACATTTTAACGCGTATCGCAATCTGTGTATCTCGGACCTCCCCGAAATTTGTCCGTTTAACAAGAGCGAATCGGTTTTCTGAGACTGACAAATTTTTCTCAACTTTATTCTCTTATTTTCGATTTCACCAATATCGCTTGCGAATACGCGGCAATTAATTCGCGCTATTATTCGTTCCGCGTTTGTGATTAAAACGCGAAGTACGCGGACTCTTCGATAAAACAGAGACTCACTTCTGAACACGGCGAAGAGGCCGAGAGCAATGGAGAAGTAATTAAAGAAAAATAATGGAAGCCGCTTTACGACGCGCGCGGCGTTTCCGCGACTCGCGGCGCGCGCGCGCGCGCAAAAGTCATTATCGCGAAATTAATCGCGAGCACCGTCTAATGGAAAACTAAGAGTTTTAATGCGGCTCGCAATGCCGATCGATTCGATTCACGGAACGCGCAAGGCTCGACGGACAAATATTTGCGTCGGACTTGTCTCGACGCGGAAAATCAAATTACGAGATCTCGTAACAAACGCGACGCATTACGGACAAAAGCGCGCCGCGCACACGACGACGTCGAGAGAGAACGAGAGAGAATTTCATAATGAAATTTATGCGAAATGTTCCCCCGAGAATATTTCAGGTAATTACGCTGATTAGTAACGAGGCAATGGACATTGTCATAATGCGAGAACAAAGCTGATATTAACGAGACGCGCGCGCGGGCGCGTAGATGTATATCATTATTACATACACGTTGATCTCGTGTGTATTCTCGATGACGTTAATACTTTTCGGATTCGTCAGACTTTTAAATTCATTTTAAATGCACTGGCGTCGCGCTCTCTCCCTCATGGTTTTACGAGAGTAAAACCGGGAAAATTGCGAGATCGGTGCTCGTTGAAGCTTGCAATTTATTTGCAAATTAGCGAATTATATCGAGATTAACGACCGTAATGATGCAATCGTGCGCGCGTTACGTTTCACTGCATCACCGCGCTTTCGGCAAAATTGCGCTGAAACAGAAATACAAATGACGGCCGCGAATACCGCAAAAGATCCGATCGCGGTCAAAAATCATACAGTCGTTATAAACGTCAATAATCGTCACGTATATAACGTATTTTATATAAGACGTAATGATCACAAGGTTTCGCATCTTTTGTGTGTTATTTCGCATATTTTTCAAGAGAATCTAAGAACTTCGCGCGAGTAAAAATACTCCGTTCGTTGTTATTAGAAAAAAAAAAGAAAAACAATAAAACTCTAAAAAAAAACAACTTAACACTTCGTTAATAATCGTCAATGCATTCAAAATCTTGCAATTCACGCTCGAATATACGTACAAAACGTCTTGAGTTCGTTCCACGGATTTCTCGTTCAAATATCGCCGACAGTCCAAACATCAGGCACGGCGCCGTCTGGCCCGGGGCAATGAAGTCGCGCGATGAGGCAGATTCTGCAGACGAATCGCAAAAATGCGGGCGCGGAAAGACGCGATATATATATATATATATATATATGCAGGGAGAATTGATTTTCGAAGCGCACACGACGCGATTGCACAAAACGACGGGGCAAGAGTATCCCGTCCCTCTCCCGTCGCCGATACTCCTCTTCTTCGGGAGATGCAAACAGTAGTAGGTCCATTAAGGGTCCAACTCGGCACCCTCACGATGTTTGTCGTGTCCCCCCGCGCGGTCGTCGTCGAAGAGAATAGTCTCGCAAACTGCGAGATAAAGACACGGGAGAGACGAGCTAGAGAGAGAGTTGTCCGACTCTCTTCAAATATCGCGAGATAGATACCCACTACTCGTTCGATATAACAGTATTGGGTTTCTGACAGTGTCACGTTTAGACGCAAACAACGAGAAATGTAGAACGCAAATAACTTTCTCTCTCTCTCTCTCTCTCTCTCTCTCTCTCTCTCTCTCTCTCTCTCTCTCTGTCTTATAAATATATAGTTCTCGAATTTAATCTTTCCCTCTCTCTCTCTGCGTTTGATAAACAATTTTGCAGTCATCAATGCTGAACAATAGTGTAAAAAATATAATACAGAAGTACTTTTGTTTGTAACTTCGTCCAATTATTCGAAGTGTTTCGCGATTTCGAGAATTTTGAATAAAACTTATCTCAGAAAAAAAAGAAGAAAAAGAAGAAAGCGCACAATAAAAATGTGCTTGTAAAAAAAACACACACATATAAATGACATAATAAGATTTCTTACTTAATTATTATTCCGCGAAGTATAACCGTGTCTGCGCCGAAACAGTGGAATATATTCTTTTTTTCGAATTGCAAGCAGTTCGCCGGCCGCGTCTTGTCAATGTACTCTCGACGCCAGAAACAGTGGATTCATTAAAAGGCAAGCTCAAGCCTCTGCAATATTAAAAGAGGCAAGAGATAGTTAGCCGTGCTCCCGACAAGACACAAGAGAACACTTTTGCGAGAAATGCCTAATAACGATCCGTCTACTGTGCGTCCAGGTGACGCGCAAGAATATTCCGGCGCGTCTTAATTACGAAGACGATTCTCTCGTAAATACAAAAAACTTGGAAAAATTCACTCTTTACGCGACGCCTGCGCACGCTCGTAATAGAAACGTATAAAAATATAATACCGCGCGGATCAACTTTTCCAATAATATATTTTTTTATGTTTATTTCAAAATTACATTCTCCGTAGAAAACAGCCATACGCCGTTATTACGCGACTTCTATCGGATAACGAGAGACTTCCGCTAGATTAAAATTTTTACTAGAGTTTTCTCTCTCTCTCTCTCTCTCTCTCTCTCTCGTGTGTTGTCTCGGCGCGGCAAACTCACGACAATGGCAAATTTACATAGGCATCTTGCGGTTACGTACGTTCTTTGTGAGAGGTAGAGAGAACGTTGATAAAAGCTGCGTCTCTCTGGAAAGCGCGGATTTGCGCGCGACTAAATTTTTGTTTTTCTTTAAATCACGTCGTACGTGATACGTGAAAGTGACACGCGAGAAAGCGAGCGAGCGAGCGCGCCTCGCCGCACGTAGGAAATCCTATCGTCAACGCAAGAGAAAATGCTAACAACGTTCCGAAACTCAGTGTGTTTCAGCTAACCGCGTGTATACGTAGCGATGAGATGTATATTCGCCTCACATATTGTGCGCGCGGATTACAAGCTTGTTCCTTCAGAAAAAAAATAAAAATAATATTCACACAGAGAACATATATGATACAAATATGTGTTTAATAAAAAGTTGACGCGGAAAACTGGTTTTTTTTTATTTTTTTAATTTTTTTAATTTGTTTTTATTTTCCACGCGCGAGATTACGCGCGGGAGAAGAATATTTTTCTGTACAAAAGCACTCCCGCGCCGGAATATTTTCCGGCTGACGATGATTTACGTTAGGCGACTCCGTCGTGCCTATCTTTATCCGGCGACGACGTTGTGTTGCGCTCACGGCATACCAAAGTTCTCCTTCGCGCCGTTCGTGGATTTATGCACGTGTTAACGATTGACATAATAACGTGACACGTGTGCGAAGCATGTGGTCTAGACGTAAGAGAGGCTCATCCTCTACGCGCGTATACAGAAAGTGGATGAGAACCAGTCGCCGGTTTGTAATCAACTTCCTGAACAACTGAAAGAATCATCTTCGTAAGCGATAACGAGGGAATGTCCTTACCTAGGGACTAAAAATACGTGGCGATACGAAAGAATTTTCAACCGACGATTAAATATTTTTCTACAAAAAAAAAACTATTTTGCGTACAAAATGCCTCATTTCTCACACGTAATTGTTTCTATAAAATTAAATGATTTATCGTGCAGGAATAAGAAAAAAGAGAAAAAAAGAGAATATTAACTAAATGGCTTTAAATTATCGAAGAGCGAAATTTTTTTCGAAACATACGAGTGCACATTAAATGTCGCACGTAAATCAATATTCTCTTTGAAAATCACATGTAAAAGCTATCTTTGTAAAATGATTTTCTCTCAATATTTTGTTTAGCGCGCACTCGATGTTTTGTTTACAAAACCAATTTTAATACAATCGAACGCTGATTCAGCGTTTGCAGTTTGCACAATAGAATTTTTAACAAACTCCCGAGATGCGGAAGAACCGAGCGCGCGTTGCGTGCTTCGCGCACGTATTTAAGAGATTCCCCCCGGCGGATATTCAAAGCTCGTGAATTAATTTCGTCACTTACGTACTTTTTAATCTGCATATCTGATGGAGGCGTTAATTAACCGCCTCGTTACTCGGCGTAACTGCGAGTATTATGAAAGCGCAGTAGACGTTTTTTCGGGTATTAAGCTCGCAACTCTCGCGCGCGATGAGGCAATAATTAAATGACAAAATAATTACGCGGCGCCGACGAGGACGACGACGACGACGACGTATACCTGACGCGTGTTCCGCGAACGCGTCAACTTCGAACGTTAGGGTTCAATCTTTTAATAAGATGGTGGTGGTGGTGGCAATGAATTTGCATATCTGATGATCGTCTCGCTTAATTAATCGCCATGTTGCACGATACACGTTCCGCTAAATCCGCGTTTTAACATAATGAGATTTATCGCAACACGACGTCGTTTTATAACACACATCCAGTAATGCATAATTAGAATTTTTTAAACGTGACATCACAGAAAGCAGCGTCATCGGGGAGGCGCGCTAATAATTCCGCCTCTTCTCGCAGTCTGCGGCCGCATAAATAATTAAGGATGCAACTTTATATGCTCGCAGTCATCGCGCAAGAATTGCACGGAGCAAGGCGAGGCGTCGAGTCTGGTGCACTTTGATACCTCGTTTTGCAACCTTGGCAACGAAATTTGTAGAATATATACCGCACATTCGCGAAAGAGTATAAATGGAATGTTTATTCAGCTCGCAGTGTTTTTCTTTTTTTTTTTTTTAATTACAATAAGGTTAATTTTTTAACGCACACATACATGTGTAGTTGATACTTTTTTAATTCAAGTTTGGTCTACTGAATATCCGGTGAAAAAATACGCTAAAGTGGCAGTTAAAACCTGCAATTTCACATCACATGGCTAAAATACACACGCTTCGGCGCAAAATAAATTTCTATCTAATTCGCTGAAAAAACACAATGTCGAAAATATAGTATCACTTTTCGATAGATAAAAAAAATGTTCCGCAAAACAAATGACATTTTTTTTTTTTTCATAACGCGACTGTAGAAAGAGTTTATTTAAACGACAACTGCGTGTGTGATACAAATGAATCATACGCGATCGAGGGAAGAAAGGCGAAGGAAATTCGCGATAAGACGTCAAACTTGCACGCGACACAAAATTGCGCACGCGATTCTGCGGTGGCGGCTTAATGCACATGGCAATCCATTCTTCGTCGCAAACAGACGTGACGCAAATCTCACTTGGCGCGAGCTAAACTGACTAATTAACACCGCCCGTAAGTTATGACGCCCGTGACAATGGGCTTCAACGCACATTTATCCTCGTCGCAATCTACACCTGTGTGTGACGTGCGAAACTTCGTCTCTTCTCATTCGACTCTCATTATACACCTAACTCGGTCGCGGTGATCTCGACGCAGGCGATCCGAGACGCAGTTTTTTTTTTGTTTTTTACGCAAATACGTTTATAAACTTTGCCTACGCGGTGCTTTAACGCGCGTCTGACAAATTGAGAAGACACGTTCGCAACACGGATTATGCAAACCAGCAGCGAATAGAGGGAGGGAAAGAAGAAAAAAGTTTCTCGCCGCGGAAACGCGCATTCCCCGATAAGGGCGAAAACCGAGATACGCGCGACCGACCGCCGCGGCTTTAAACGCACATTTATTCTCCCTCTCTTTCTTCTTTCCTTTCTCTCTCTTTATTGTCCGAGGAAAGGGCGAATGATACGAAAATAAAAACGTTAACGCGAACGATGACTTAAGCGTGACCTTCGCCATTGCGGCTCATTGAATCCGTTTCGTACGCCTACTTTCGTGCACTCGCAATGATCTCATCTCTGAATTCCGCGTCTGTGCTCCGCCCGATGTAATATATACACGCGCAATATGGAAAGTATGCGACGATGCCAATAAACATCTGATATGAGTTTGAGCATCTACGCGAGATTATTGCAGCAATAACTTCTACTGCGCATATACAAAGCAAACGAGCTTAAACATGCGGTAGGGATAAAAATTTTGTGACGAAAATTTCCATTTATATTCAAAATTATTTATCAAAAACATTGTGTTATCTAAACGCCTTCGTGTTTTTTTCGTCCGTAAAAAAAAAAATAAATTATCAAGTGACACTATATTCATGAAGAAATAATCACATTTCTGTATTTGAGAACAATTTCGAATTCTTAAATTACATCAAAACACTTAAAATAAATCTACCGACAACACGAAGTGTTATGTCGGTTTAATAAATTACCTGAGCGTTTAAAAAGATCAATGCATCAATAGTGAATAATAAAATGTCACAATTATCCAAGTTGCTGCTAGATGCGATCGCGTCACGCGATGATACAATTCAAACAATCGGCTGAACGGCTGATTCACGCTCGACTCTCGCTACTTTTATTATACCTACACCACCAACACACACGCCCGAAACTTTTTCTGAACTTCATAAGGAATACCGGTGACATCATCGCGACGACGAAACTTCGGTAACACACGATGGGATCGATATCGCATCGCGGTCTGCACCCCCTTATTGCACGCGCATATATACGTCAAACTGTTCTCTATCCGCAGTAAAACGGGTGTGTCCTTCGCGCGATTTTCACAAAAGTAATTTCATTGTAAGAAAATTTATGCCCACGCGCAACTCACGTGAGAGTTTCACTCTACGTGAGTTTTGTCCGAGCATCGACAAGCTCGGAAAAGCTTCATCAGCGCGCGGCTTCCCGAGGAACGACGACCGGTGATTTATCGTTATACGTCATGAAAAAAACACGAAGATCGAAAGTCGGCGTCTGTGAGAGTCACGCGTCTCTCTTTCTTTCTTTCTCTCTGTGCGACACACATGTCACTCGCTGTCATGATGAAGTTATTAATAAATCGCCATCCCGTCCCGGGCGAACCGATTGATCACCGGTCGTCGATTCCGGACCAACCGTTCGGAGGAGAACTTTCGGGAGTCTTTTTGAAACGTGGCGACAGGTTCAAGTGCTCCGGATATTGCCTCGTTTTATCCATCTTCGTCAACTCGCGCGCGTTATCATGTATAACGCTTTGATAAAAGTTAAAACGGCAGAAGTTAAAATTAAGATAAGAAGGAGTGCGTCGTTAAACTACTCATCGGTAGCAATAATCGAGAGTCTGATGGAACGATTAAACCTTCAGATCCTCAAGAACTCTCTCAGAAGAAGAACAAACTATATTTCAAATACGTTATAAGTTTGCTCTCGAGAATTTATAAAGTAAATCTAGTTTTTTTTTTTTTTTACCTGCCTGTGTGACTCTTTCGTGAAAAACTTCAGACAAGTAACGGTCTTCAATTCGCTCGTTGATCCTTCACCTCTCTTCGGTGTCACTTCACGTCTCGCGGGGAGGAACACTCGCTTCAACGAATTTCATTTCTCGCGATATCAATTCGCGATTAAACGTTTTAATCGAAAAGGCGCGCAGTTATAAAAAACCGTTTAATAAAAAACTCGGAGCACCGCGTCAAGTGGCGCGTAATTCGTCAGAGAGGAAAAAGCTCGCGAAAAACAGTTTATTACCAGAAATCCTCACGTTGTGAGATTTATTTGTTCGCGGCGATTGGCGCGGAAATTCGACCGGGCCGAGGAAACTCACTTTCAAGCGGAAACCGCAATTTCCCTCCGTAAGTGTCGGACGTGCCGGTTGACAAAGCGACGCACGATCAACGACTGCGACGAAGAGAAGCGTGGCGGAGGAAGAGAGATCGGAGTCGGCGAACGTCCGGACCGCGTGGCGTGTGCGCAGCGACTGCTAACTAACTTGGCCTGGCCCCGGAGCTTCGGGCGCGATCGTCGCACGCAGTGCTGTCTCGCTCGCACTCCCTTATCTACGCCTATCGCCACTACTCGCTGTCTCACTTCCACACGTTATCGTCGTCTTCCTTCTCCTCTCAACTCTGATCAGTTGCGCATCATCTCTCTCTCTCTCTCTCTTTTTTGACGTACGCACACACACGCGCATACGCACACGTACACTCGCTGGCCGCGTCATATCGCACCTTTCTTCTTCAGCGCCGAATTTAAAAGGAAAAGTCCGACGACGCAGATATGAGAGAGCGCGCGGCTAATTTCGGAGCGAGTACTTGGAAATACCGCACTTCGCTCGGTTAAATTTAGAATACTCGCTTTCACGTATTTTATTTCGAGAATAAAACGGCGTGTAAAGAGTCTCTCTCTCTCTCTCTCTCTCTCAGACAAAAACAGACGAACAAGTGCGCGAGGTCGATGAGAAACAAAAACAAACCGAACGCGGCTCGTTGTTGTTGTTGTGTGTGAGCGCGCGATTAATAATACATTTATCCAAACATTCGATTCCTCCTTCGAATTTTTTTCAAAGAGGAATCGAAGTACTTGTATTAAATTTTAGTATCAATTTTTTTATCTGGCTCTTATTTGAAAGAAGTATACAGAGAAAAAGTAAAAAAAAATTTCCAACTCCGATGTTTTTTAATTACAAACTTTGCTAAAATGTTTCCCCTACCTCTTTCGTTTTTCTTTCACTCGCATACACGCTACGTTGGCTCTCACCTGTCGGCGCGTATCGCCCGCTAAGATGCATTGCTATTTGCGTAATCGGAAATACGCGTTTCCGAGGAAGTTGCGTCGACGCGAGAGAGCCTCTCTCTCTCTCTCTCTCTCCCCTAACAGCACCAACCACCGCGCTTTGATCGATGTGCTTTGTTGCGCGTTGCGCGAGTCTAACAAATGGAGCGGCAAAAGTTGCTTGGAAATTTATAGCAAGTTCGTGTCCGCGGCGCCCGAGCACGTGTCACTACGTCATACTTTTTTTCCTTTTAAAAAAGTTAAACGCGCGCCCGAAGTCGCTCAACCGAGCTTTTATTTAGGATACGGAAAACCGTCGAGAGTAGAGAGCGATGCGGCGTTTCATAAACTTCTCGAGTGGTAGAAATCGGGAACACGATCTCTCTCTCTTTCGTCCTTTTTTTTACCCGAAACAAAACCCGCCCGCTCCTCTTTCGTGACATTCGATTCCGGAACGTGACTTTTTACGTACCGCGGTCGAACGTATGTAACGTACGAAGTTATAACATATCGAGACACACGCAGAAAGAGAACGAAATGTGATGAAATATACACCCTCGCACCGCGCACTCTCTTTCACGACGAGTATAAACATATTTTTTCTTCATTCCGGGAGAAATAATAAGAAGTCGCGCAAATATTATACATTTTTTCCATTATACATGTTCCATTGCAACCCGAGAAAGTTCTTCTCCGACAAGACCATTAAAAGACATCCGACTGTGAAATCTCTTTCAGGCATTTCCGCGATGTGTCGTCCCTCCGCGCGGTAGGTACACACGTGCGTGTGGGTAGAAAAACAGGTTTTCACAAGAAACGCGAATATGTAAACGCACATGCAACGCACAAAAGCGCAAAATCAACATCCCGCGTATGTGTGTGTGTTTTGTGCTTATAAACAAATTTGGCAGATACGTTATTACATATAAAAAATGCTGCCGTCGGCGAAAACATAATATTGAACTCTCATGCGCGGAAAAACGCGCGCGCGCGCGTTTTATATTCCCGTAATTAAAATCACATTAAATTCTACAAAGTTAACGGGTACGCACCGTAGAAGAGAACTCCGTGCCGGTTTCCCATTTTTTTTTTGGTCTGGCGGCGAGAGAATTTCGCCGAAAATTCTGTTATATCAGTGCAACCGACGGACGGTCGGGAATTGTGATCGCCCTCTCTTTCTCTCTTTCTCTATATATGCGGCCATACGCGCGCGAGCTACAAAGTAACAATTGAATGGCTGATAATAGTCGACGATGCTGGGGATATTTCCAAATCGGCGAATTGTGTGTGTGTGTGTGTGTGTAGTCGCGGGCGACAACGTCCCGCCGCTGCCGGTTGTTGCGCGATATGACAAACGCACAAATCCTTTCCTCTCTTATTCGCGGAATATTTTTACGCTATTTTTTCTCGCCCGAAACCGTCGCGGAAATTCAACGCAAAACTCCCGACAAAATTTCGACCGGGATCGTGTGTGTAACAAGGCACTGGTTTTTTTCCCGCTTCTCATGTGTTTCACCGTAAAATTTTTTCGGACTTCTTTTCCCACACGGAGTCATTTGTCACTTTCCATCTGCTTCATCTACCGTTTTTTTTTTCTTTTGTTTTACACGTACATTACTGGAAAATAGCTTTTCTGCGAAAGTCTGCGGACCGAATTTATAGTTTCTCGATTTTTATGGGTTGGGGAACGTGTATCGTGTTTAATTTTGCGTCGCTTTACTTCGTGGCGATCTTGATTCGCGCGCAGTTGAATAGACGAAATATACAGTATTTAAAAGAAAATTGCCTCTTAATTAAGCGACCGGCCGATAACGCGCGTGTCGACCGGCGCTCAAGGGAGGCGCGAGAATTCGTGGCGGCAATTTGCGTATTAATGGGGTCCCACAAAGGCGGCTGGTGGCAAGACTTTAGGGGGTGATAAACGTATTTTATAGGGGCAGTCCGGGAAGGCGTTTTCTTCGTGGTTGCAATTAACAGTAAAACGATGTGAGAGAGAGGTGGGAGGGCTCAAGAGTGCAACGTTATTTGCGTATACGTGCAACAGACGCGATATTTTACGTATTTTGCGAACCGACACTAAACAAAAAGCTAATGGCGCGGCCGATCGCGCGATTATCATTTTCGTTTTTGTCGCCTGTTATCAGTGGCATTACGCAGCGGTTTCATTTTAACGTAATTACGAAAGACTTTGACTAATAGACGAACTATTTTCTGTCGTCAAAAGAATTGTTTAAAAATGACGCGCAATTGTAAAACAATTGCATTATTTTTGTTGTCGTGCAAACGTGTTGAAAAATAATATATCTGTTTATATTATTAAAATTATTGCGTTAATTAAAGTAACGATCTTGCTTTTCTGGAAATTTCAATCGCGAATTAGTAGTCATCACATTTAACACAGAGGCGGTAATTGTTCGATTCTTTCGACGGAATGATTAAAACATTATGTCAAGCTTATGATCTCGAAAAGATTTGCATCTATGAGACGAGAGAATGATGGGATAAAGCGCGTATATTCGCATAATTGATATTAAACTCTTAAATTGTCAGAAAGTAGTTTATTGAGGATTAAGCGTGGCGGAGAGAGAGAAAGAGAGAGAGAGAGAGAGAGAGAGAGAGAGAGAAAGTAGAATTTATGATTTTCTTCATTTTCTTTAATATCCTTCGCAGTGGATTCATATTTCGTCCGACCAATCGCGCGGTACTAGCGTTCGTAATAAAGTATCTCTCCATTTATCCGACTAAATTGAATTCTATCAGATATAATCCGACTTCTTTAGCTAGTCGTCAATGCTATTATCCAATTCTTAAGAGTGTCATCGTGATACTTTACGCATAAAATACACTTGTCATCAGTGATTTAAATGTAAATCGAAAAATTTAACACCGCACGGCTTTCTCTCTCACAAAATTTGCTTCTAAAGCTATAAAATGTAATATTTCCAAGTTTTTTCTCATTCATTTTCTCTCTCTCTCTCTCTCTTTTTCTCTTCTTTGTTTCTCTCTGAAAAATAATAGTAAAATATTAACCCCCATGCTGACGATATTCGTTTATATTTATATTTCATTTATATTTCGTTTTAATAAACCATTTTTTTTGTAACAACATGAGTTACAAACAAAACACAAATTGACTATAAAAATATCAATTTTTACGTAACGACTTTAACATCTTCCGCATCTTGTTTCTTGAATCTCGTATAAATATAAAAGACATATACATCAAAATACTTTTTTGCCTTCTCCAAATCTCTACGATTTATCTTCGAAGACAGGAAAGAACGCAAATGATTGTTCGGCTGCATTTGAGACGAGGGAGAGAAAAAGAGAGAGAGAAAAAAAATGGAATAGTACCGTGAAGTTTTAATCGAAAAAGTTTGAACAATGCGTCCGGGTTGGTTTTTAACAATAAGACCGATAGGACAGTTGCACACCGCGTCGGCTGCGCGTTAAGCGTTTTATTATTCCGAGAGGGACAGCGGGATATATTATTATTGATTGCTGCCTGTGCCCGGCATCGAACTTCGTTGTTTGCCAAGTGTTTCGATCGAGAGCTCCCGTGTCGCAACAGAAATAACCGGGATTTAATTTCCACCTCTTCTCTACTTCCGAGAGAGGGATGTGCACGCCGTGCTTTGCTGCTATTAAAAAGGTAAATACCATGCGAACAACGCGCGCTCAGCTTTTTTCAACGTATCCGCACGAAACAAAAAAAAAAGACGGAAAAATAAAATCCCGAGAAAAATAAAATTTGAAGAGAGAGGAAGAGTCACATGCAACAAATGTGTTTTCTCTTGATTCTCCGTCGGACGAATCCGAGACGATCGAACGGGACATAAAATTCGAAACGATTGAGAAATTACCGGAAGAGATTTGTTTTTCAGAAATAAAATCCCCGCGCAAACGATCGCGCGGCAAATGAAAATGTGCGGCGACAATGTCGTAAGAAGACCGTCGCCGTAAACATTGTGGTCGTAATGAACATCGAGGTCGGGCAACGGGGGTTGTCGTCGGGAAGAAAATAGCGAACGCAGGGAAAAAGAAAGAAAAAAAAATATATATATATATGTATGTATATAGAGAGAGAAAGTATGATCGCGCGCTAACTCTCTTGCGAGTGTGTATCATCGGGCGATATTATCCGTTTCCGATAAAAGCGCGCGACATAAGGCGATATCGCGCGTATGTACCTCGCGTTTCCTCTTCGCTTTTCTTTTTCACGGCGGTAGACGGTTTTCTCTCCTCGCTGAAGCTTAGAGATTTTCCTCGAGGTTTTTTGACTCCGACAGCTCCGAGCTCGCGAGTTCGATAAGACGAGGCGAGCAGAAGGTGTATCGATGCGGAGTCTCCCGAGAGCCTCGTCACGTCAAAACTTTTCGTCGGCGCTTCTCAAACGAGATAAAGTCCGCGCAGTTGCTCGAGCGCGCCGGAAAACGTACTTCGCATAAATGATCAAAGAGGCGGGGGAAGGAAGGGAAAAGAAACACGGACGTCAAAATTACGCGCCACTCTCTCGCGAAGACGGTCGGAGAGCAATGTCTTACATCACTGAACCGGAAAACGATGCATAATGAGTCAATTTTGTTTTTTTGTTTTGTTTTTTTTTGTGAAACTTCAATAAGTCAACATCTCGCGACAATTTGCAAGCAAATACGATTATTCGTATAAACGAGTACAGCGTTTAAATAAACATTCAGCGCGGAAATACTCATTATTGCAATTTCAAATGCGGAGCGGCATAATTCATGAACGCAATATAGCAATTTGCATTTTAATCTATTTATCATCGAATATCATCATATATTATCATATTAATATGTGTACATATATATTTTTTTAATATTATATATGGATAACTACTCCGACAACAACAAGTATATTAAATTATTGTCCACACACAACTTTAAATAAATTTTCAAATAAATACCTTCGAAGTTCTCTCACGATTACTCGAGGAGTCCATTTCGCAGTTGAACGGAGGAAGACCAGAGTAGCCGTTATGTAACTTTCCGGAATCAATTCCGATCGTAATGTTATCGATTCGTCTTGTTTTTTTCTTTCAAAAGAAAGGAAAAAAAGAAAACCGACGAAAATCGGAATCGTTCCAAGCGCGCGCGCGGAATCGATTTCAAAAAGTTGCATAACAGCCAAACAAAAAAAATAAAAAAAAAAAACGATCGCGCTCGCGACAAAGTTGAAAAAATCGAAGGCGACTCGACAAAGAGGCGCGCGAGGAGTTCGTTTGATCTCCGTGTTTCCGCGTACGATTTTCAATTTGTAAAACTGAAACGATCTCTCCTCTCTCTTCTTCCCGAGCCAATTGCACGTTCGAGATAATATCCGCGAGCGGCTTTCGCTCGCGGGCAGACACAATAGTTTCGTTCTCTCGTGATTTCGCTGCGCGAATATGTAGCGAGAGATATAAGCAATCGTTGCTGAATCGCGCGGAGTACGTTTCGATGTTGCGATAAAAATGGCCGGGACAAAGTGAAAAAAAAAAAAAAGCTCGGATAAAGAATCGGAATCTTTCCACGGATACTTCGGCGGGCGCGCCGCACCGGTCTCCGCTGCAATTTCTAAGTAACGATAATAAATGAGCCTGCGCGCGCGCGCGTGTATCGCAAAGTATACGGGGCTATTTCTTCGGGAGAGCTAGTGAAGTTTGTGATTAATGTTTATGTGCTCTCGCGCTTATGTGAATTCTGTCCCGGGAGGCCAAAAAAGAAAGTAGTTGATAACGCGCGGCGAGCAACTGCACCGTGTTACATCAATTTTGCGGAATATGATGGAGTGTAACGTTTAATCTCTCGAGTTATTGTTTGCGTTGAGCTACTCTCCGAGAAATTTTGTACAAAGAAGTGCAACTTTTATTATCTCAAGTAATAAAATGGATCGCGCGCGTAAATAAGAACAAATAATATAAAGCTCGCGAAATGTTCAGCTAAGGATCGATACGAGCTAACATGCAAATATATTTTTTTTTTTTACACGTAAATTAATACATATAGAGATACAAATTAAATTCGAAGATTTATTGTATATGTAAAATATCTGATTTACCACCTAAATAAAATTTAAAAAATCCTATTGCTAAAAAGACAGCAAAGTGTCAAATCTGAATTTTCCGCATTTCGCGCAGACGTCTTGCAAAAACTGTGATCAAAATTTTAATTACGTGGAAATATAGCGCTCGACTTATAAGCTGTTTAACAAATTTGTTGGTTTGACACGCTCGATATACTTTTATGCGGCGGTTCTGGAAACGTAACGTTGCGTGAGGAATTAAACAATCGAGGCACGAAAGAAATGTGGATGCTCTGCAACGAGTTAATCGACTCGAATGGGAAAACGTACGTCGATCGAATGGATTCGAGGAAGTCATAGCCATCGATTTTGTTACTTGCCTGCGGAACGGCTTGCAGTAACATCAATGGCATTCTGCGTCGAATCTATGGGCCTCTCCCCCTGTCCAAGTCAGAAACTATATCGTCGGCAGCGCAGTTCTCTCTCTCTCGAGTCGCTGATTTAATCGAGTTATAAACCAGTTCGATCTTTCTCTGTGTGCGAGCGACAAACGTTACATAAAAACTAAGAATCGCGCGATATCAACGTGAAAATTTGATGATTTGCTACGTCGCGTATTTTAATTTTCTAAGTAAAAGTAAACAATTAAAATTGCGCAAAACGATATACGAAACAGCTGTTTTACTATCGGTTTACATTACGTTTAAATTGCTTTAATATAATAACTTCGCGTGTCAGAAAATGTTCCCTTGTTGGAATGCATTTTCTTTTCCGTCCTTCTCTTTTTCTTTCTCTGTCTCTGTCTCTATGTCTCTTTCTAGTCTGTCTCTTTAGTCTCTTTCTCTCTCTCTCTCATTCACTCTTCTTCTCATCTTTATATATTCAAATTTCTTGAATAATATATCACCTGACGTTTTAATGCAGCGAAAAAATATATACGCAACGAATGCATTACGGAGGGAATACATATGTATCGAAGAAAGGGAGGAGAAGGGAAAGGAGAGCATTAATATCGCCGGCGTGAAAAAGGAAAACAATCTAGGCGAGTGTTCTCTCTCTCTCTCTCTCTCTCTCTCTCTCCTTCCCTCGTATTAGCCGCATCTTACAAAGCGGCTAGCGACGTAGTCGATGCCAGTTAATTAGAGGAAGTCCCGGAATATCTTAAGGATACTCCCGCTATCGATATCGCCGTTACTGATGGCGGATACGTCTCAGTGCACGATATCGACTAGATTGGATTGCATCGGACTGGGTACACATTGTGTATATATATATATATACTGCACGTAGTTTATTTCCGAATATAACCAATCGGCATTACCGCACGCGGAACGTTGTGCGAATAGCAATCGAAGCGAATAGAAAGAAAATTCAGATACTAACCACAATATTGAAACGCGATGTAGTTTTCGTTTCGTTTCTTTTAGAAAATAAATGTCAGACACTTTGCGCGTTACCGGAGAAAGAGAATTGTTTTCTTCGCGAAGAAAACAATTGCGCGCGCGAAATTTCATTAAATAAATCTGTTACATTTGAATATAATTGTACTTTAAATTGCAGTTTTTCAAACGCAATTTTTTTAACAATCTATATCCAATGTTTTATATAAATTATCTATCGTCCAAGCTCAAATATAATGTACATCTGACACAAAACTGTTGTCCTTCTTATCTCAACGGCACTTTCTTCTCCCGAACGACACACTCGCTCGTGTGATGTCGCGTGACGACGTACATGCATCTCTCGGCCGCGCGTTTCAACATTCATTCATGATATCTCTGACGCGACGCAGTCAGCGTCTCGTGCAAACGCCACGACCATTAAATCAGAGCGCGCGCGCACACGCGATCCCCCGCACAAAACGAGATTGTTGCATGTACTCGTAAGAACACGTCATAAACCGAGGTTGGGAAGAACTCGGGGATTTAACGTACACGGAGCGACCGTAAAACCGCAGGTAGATAGCGAAAACGCACAACGGGGAAAACGAGAGAAAGCCAGAACGCGAAACACACACATCGAGTATCTCTCTTCAGGGAAAACGCCGTTGTCGTCGTCGTCGTCTCCGATATCACACAGGGGGTTGCGCGCGTTTCAACATTCTCCTGTTGCCTCGCTATCCCATCCGCTTCTATGAAATCGCATCTGGCTGCGTTGCGGCACCGTGCATGTTACGCGCGTCGTGTTCTACACCGGCGTAATTAGCGAGTTCTTCCAAGTGGACAACGCGGGACGCGCTTCGTTTCCAGAGCCCGACACGCCACTCTCTCTCTCTCTCTCTCTCTCTCTCTCTATTCGCTCCATTTGTCTTGCAAATAACCGTACGTAACGTGCAATGTAATCCAGCATCCCGTTTCTGCGGTTCGCACCGCACCTGAATAAATTGCAAATCTCTCTCGGAGAGAGTCGATGTTTCTTCGCCGTGAGAAAATTAGATTCGATAAATTTTCGAGTATTTCTCTCGCGGAACACACGCGAAATTATGCGCGTCGCTGTGTTACCTTATTACTCGCAATTGCGTTTGCCCTTAAAGAGATAAAGAGAATACATGAATAATGCAAAATTGTGGAATATTTAAAAATTTTCAAGAAAGAAATATAATCTCGTAGTGAATGCTATCTACTTTGAAAAAAAAAACGCGCGGCGGTGCGTAAAGTTTTTAAATCAACTTTCGTTAAAAGTTTTACGGCAATTTCTTTGCAAAACTTTTATTTTACAACACTCTTATAACTGCGAGTCACATATTCGTGAAACAAAAAAAAAAAAAAAGAAAATATATAATAATAACGCGAGCGAGAGTGTAACTTTTGTGTGAGCTTTTGCAGCGTCGATTTTTTCTTCAAATCGGTCGTGAAACGCGGCGCTGCGGCACGACGGCGAAAAGAACCACGCGGTCTTTATCGAGAAATTCATTATCATATCTCGTGCTCTCGGCCGTAATAGCCGGCGATGTAATACGGCAAGCGAATTGCGCGAATTATGCAAATCACGCGCGGTCGGCCGCGCGACAGTTTGGGGGTCACTGTCATTACCGATAACCGTATAAATATGAGCAAACGTCCGGTTATGCGGCCCGAACGAAAAGGGGCGCAATATTCTATCTATACCGAATCGGGGGAAGCTTGGGTGCGCGCGGGATAAATATCGCCGTTGCACGTGCGAATGCGAGCTCTCTTCCTGGTCTCTGCGTTATCGATTTCCCGATAGCGAGCGCGGCACACTACATCCCGGTTCGATTATATGGGAAATTTGTAACGGAGCGACTTTCGAAGTGCGGTCACGTTTAAATGTCGGGGATGCGGCGCGTCGCGACGTCGCGACGAGAAAACAGATCAGATTGATCCCGAATTAACATCTCTATTTGCATAAACGAAGCGAGCGAGCAAGCAACCGGGAATTGCGGGAACGCGGGCGGCAACACACGTTTGTCAACGGAAAATTTTTATTCAGTTTCGAATTCACCGAAGATATACAGACACGAAAAGCGATGTGTTATATATATATATATATATATATATATATATATACACGCGCCGATATAGTGTAAATATATCGTTGAATTTGATATTACTATTGAACATCGTGTTCGCTGTCAAGTTTTAATATAAGATACCGAATGAATCAGCATGTAAGTACGAGTAGTTTCACGCACGAAGTCGTTGCGTAGCTTCTCATTTGCCAAATTAAACGCTATTTGTTACATCTTTAACAAAATAAATGAATTTTTTATGGAATATCAAAAATTTAACGTAGATCGCGTTGATACAAAATATTTTTTGTTGCAATAGTACGTAGTACGTGTACTACCATACTAAGTAGCGTTTTGAGCAGGAATATATATCGCATATCGATATATATCGCATATCGATATATCGATCTTCATTTTGTTTCTAATTGCCGATTCCAGCAAGATGTTAAAACAACTTTCTTGTATAAACAATTTTCTGTTTAAAAATTAAACAGAATAATTAAAAATTAAAAAGATCAAATTTAATTTATATCAAAGTTTTAAAATTCGTTGTTCTCCCTTTGTGGAATATTTTACACACGCGACGAGCGTGTGCATTTGAAAATGCAACATGTTTCTCCGTCGGACACAGAGTTGCTTCAATAAAAGCGACCGTTAAATCCGCGCGCCCAAAGGTGTATGTCTGGTCTGAAATTTAACTTTAATGAGCTCGGACTACGGCCCGCAACGACCACATCGGGTCACACTGCGGGTTTCTTAGAGAATCTTTGATCTAAAACCTGCAGTTTCTTCACGGCGGATTTATTTTTGAAGAGCTCTGAGTGCTTTTGAATTAACTTCGAGGCAGCGGAGCCAATTAAACTTTCGATGTTCTAATCAGCGCGCGTTTCAAAGTTCACAGGCAGAAAATTGCAAGATAAAATTTACAAACTTGAACAACATATTCAAAGAAAAAACAATATTCAATGTTACACGCACAGTGTAAGACGAATTGAAAAAAAACTTAGCGTCGCAACGTCGCGCGATCTCAGGGGAGAAAATTGACGAAGGCAAAAAAAAAATTATTGATTCCATCATCGCGTTCTTCGCCAATGTATGCGGGATCGTGTACGACGCGGTAATTAATCTCATTAACGTCCGGCAAGGATTCCGCGCTAATGAGATGTCAGGTTTTTTTTTTGTCTTCCTACGTACCAATGGCTTGTTGGCGAAACACGATGCGTCTTTGAATGTTCAACTTTGAATAGCGTGTTCCTCTCGTGCTTCTCTCGTCTTGTTAACGAGGTTCGCGAGTCTTTGTGTGCCATCAGCTTCTTCTTTTCTCTGGCACAGCGTGTACATAAGCCTTGTCTAGACAAGATACCGTCCGCTCCATTTCCGTTTTCGCAAACTGTTGCGCCGCGCGCGCAAGAAGAGAGAAACGACTTTTGTCGTAGGCGAAAATAGCGAGCGCACGCGTCGTTTCCGAAAATCGAGAGATGGAAATTTCGCGGTGTGGCGCGTTGTTGTTACGAAGAATCTCGGTAGAAGAAGGGAAGGGGATCGCGCAGGGGGAGGTTTTCTCTGGCATCTTTCGCTCTATCAGCGTCTGCATCGCGTTCTGCATCCGTTCCCGCAAGATTCACTTGAGCGGAAGTTCTCGCACGAATGAGGATCGAGCGTGGAAGGAGGAGCGGGCGCGCGCGACGAAAAAGAACGCAGACGGCGAGGAGACGAGCCCGGAAAGAAAGACGAACGGCGAAAGACACGCGGGAGAATGAGAAAAAGGCAAGAAAGAGAGAGAGAGAGAGAGGGAGAAGAGGAGAGAAAGTGCTCGGGAAGAAAGGGAGAACAACGAGCCAGCGGCAGTCAGCAGCCGACTCTTTTCCATTTATTTTCGTGCCTTTCCCTCCGCGGTCGCCGCCGCGTCCCTTGACGAGGAATTTCGCATTTCTTGAACTCTCTCGAATGCGTCTCGTTCCGCGCCGCTGTTGTACGTGTACGAAAAGGTACACCGCGAGCCCCGAATTCAGCCCCTTGTATACGATCCCCTCATCCCCGTTCTTCTTCTCGCGAAGACACACCTCTCCATCCCTCGGCGTTTTCAATGCGCTTTAAGCCCGGCATTCCCGGAGGAACCCGCGTGAATGCGCTTCGCCGCAGCGAAAGATTCGCCCGTCTCTCTTTCCTCCTCTTCTTCTTCTTCTTCTTTTGCTTCTTCTCTCGTCTCGTCAGGAATTTATCGGCGCGACACGAAGAGCGTCGTCGACGGGCGCTACTAAGCCTCTCCTTTCACGCGCGGAAGCGGATTTCTCGTCATTTTCGCGCTCGCTACCCTTTTCCTCGGTTCTTAAAGAGATATCGTCGATCTTATCGCCTCGTATATTTACGATCGGTACTTTGGGAGACACGCCTGCCAACTGCCATGAAGCTGCATTAACGTGCCACTCCTATCTCGTCTATCGTTCGGGCGGACGTACTACCTAAGTTTTATCATATCATTAGAAGCGAGAGGAGAGAGAGAGAGAGAGAGAGAGACGCGCGATTCCCCGCACTTTTGCTTCTCTCGTTTTCGTCTTCTTCGTATGACTTTTCTTCTTCGTCCTTAATAGCGAGTTTCGTCCAAGTCGGTTAAATTTAACCTTAAATTAAACGCTGTTTGTCCCTTTCCTGAAACAGAGCCGCTCTCTCTGGAAGTGGAGTAGAGAGAAGTACGCGAAATCAATTAAAGTGAAATCAAAGTTAACATCCCGGGAGAAACAAAAGAGGAAGAGGGAATTTATTGAATCTTTTACCATATCGGTAAAATATTCATTTATTCATGTCTTTCTCGTTTTTTTTTTTTCTACTAAAACATAAACGATTTCTCGTTCGTGTTCCGTGAAAATTAAAATGCCACACGTGAAACTCTTCGGTTATAAATTGCGAGAGAAAAGAATATGTGAAAAATGTCGCGTATATAGAAACGTCGTGAATTTATTTCCGCAAAGCGAAATGTACAGCGGAATATATCAGCAATGTATAAACGCCATTATTTGTCCCGATTTTCTTCCCGCAAACGATAAAATAAAAATCATTTGTAATGATTGTTCTTTTTTTTTTTTATTATCATAATAATTTTTGTTTCGGCATGAAAACAGTCTTGTCAGCTGCTATCTCGCCCTTTAATGCGCTTTCGATTCTTCCTTTTCCGTTTAAATTTGTACAATTTTGCATCTTTAAAAGTTTTTGCTGTTATTAATACGTTGCCGATGCGTTATTCTACAAGCAACTTACGTTACATGATACAAGTTGCGCTTGTTAATAACAGCGCCCGTACGCTTTCAACCCCTGTCGCTCGGTTGTTGAAAATTCCGCATATGGAACTGACTGCACGAGTTTACACAAACAACGGGAGTAAATAGTTTCTCCCTGTGCGCATGTATCTCGTTGTTTCGTGAACCTTCCTCCTCCACCTTGTCGAGCGGCTGTTTCGCACGCGTTCTCGTCGGATCAGCAATTAAACTACGTAGTCGGAAACAAAACTCGCCTTCCCTTGCATAAATCGCGTAGAAACTACAGAAGAACATCCGGCGCAGTTCAGTTCGAAGATGATGACCTAAACATTACCATCCCTCGATCGCGCGCGATATCGAACCGACCGACGTCCATCTTGGAAACGCTATCTGACGTGTAACGCGCGTTATCTTCGCGAATATTTTTTCAACGCTTACGTCGGGGAACAACGTATTAAATTCGCACGGGTGTTCTTCAATTTATTTCCACTATTAAAAAATTTATTTTTTTTATAATCGTTTGTCAAAAATACAGCACTTTTAGAAACGATCATAAATAATTCGAACAAAGATTATTTATGTCTTCAATTAATTCTCGGGAGTAAAATAAAGAGAGAGATTTATGTTTCTCGCGCGAATACGTGGACAGCTCATTTGCGAATAGTTTCCAAAAGCTCTCATCTATGGAAAATCGATGCGAGCGGAAAGGGTGGCCGACCCTTACGAGGGGGGGAAGAGATGCCCGAGGGCCCTCGGAGAACTCTCGTGTAACATCTTGATTAAGTGGCGGTTTGCACCCTCCGGGTGTCGAGGGGGCGAGAGATCGCCCTCGTAAAACAGAGTCCCAGCGCCCACATTTCCAATTGGCGCATTAAGCAGCGATCTGTAGCCGCGAGATCTGATTTATCCGAACACATAATCGGGTGCTATGGTGAACAAGAAACGGCTTCTACCTCCGGTAAACTCGAAGACGTATTATGTTTCTTCTCCGCGACGCGCGCGATATTAATTGTCCCGCGCACTTGGCGCATTAATCAGTTTTATAAATGTTTCAAGTTAATCTAATGATATATAGAAGAGCAGAGTGAGAGAGAAAGAGAGAGAGAAAAAGAGAGAAGAGAGAGCTACATTATGTATCTTCATATGAAGAGCAAGAGAAGCGCTCACGCGTATAATTATTCTTATCATATCTAATGCAGAAGCTCGTACGGGGCATTTATATCGACGTCGCGTTTTCGGCAGCGGATTATTATTCATGAAAATCCCTCTTCCAGGATGCTCCTGGCAATCTCGCCGTATGGAGAGAGAGAGAGAGAGAGAGAGTCTCTGGGACATGGATTAAACCGCTCCGGGATTTTCGTCGAGAGTGTATTTATTACAACAGGGGGGGAGGGAGGGAAGCGAGAGGGAAGGGAGAGTTTTGCCGGATGTTATGGAAGAGCGTCGTGCATACTCGAGGAGCGCGCGCGATCCTTCTTTTTGCTCATGAATATGGATTTGCTTCGGCAATGAGCATGAAAGCTTAATAACGAGAAATTAGCGACTGCGCACTGGAGAAAAATCTACACAAGATCGAACCGCGTTCATATTTACTTTACAGACACGACAACACGTCTTCTTTACGCGACGTCTTCGAAGTTTATCAGAAAAGAAATCATAACAGGATATTTCTGTGCAATCTTCATCTCCTCTTCGCCTTACAACTTACTTAAGAATTCTGCTGCTTTCGATCGGCATAACAAATTTATGCAAAGACAGTCGTATATTTATTTATATTTTTTACAGCGTATCGGAAACGCGCTAATAATTCCCGCGATCTATCTTTAATTAATTCTTTCTTAATTAACGTGTTGCTTTTGAATTTGCCTAAGCAATAAACGGAATTCTGCGACATCATTAGGTCAGCGCGACGACTTAATTACGCGAAGAGATAATCACTTCAGAGAGAGAGAGAGAGAGAGAAATCTCTGCCCCAAACTTCGCGTAATGTGTAATCATAAATTCACGTCGCTCGGATTTCTGGTCGGGCAATAAATTCAACATCGTGTCACTGATAAAGTAAAAGCGATAACACAACGCGTGTCGGGCTCGCGTGAGAACTAGAATCGCGCGAATTATCGATTCCGTGTCACGAGAAACGCGAGAGCTCGATACGTGCAGTATATCGCGAGCACAACGGCCGAAATTGCAAATTTGTAATTTGCCATTGACGCTTGGCGAACGAATTTCACTCGTCCGGTTTAATTTCCAGGAGAGCGGGCGGAGAGTTTATTTCACCGGTAATTACGTCTGTCGTCCCGGACCCCCTGATGTTTATTAACGCTGACTTACACGCGCGATGATAATGACGCTTATATACGCGCGCCGTTTATACACACGGTCCGGTAAATTCATCCGCTAAATTTCTCCGGTATCAAAAGCCGCGGTGTGCCCAAAGTACCGTGACAACCGGTCCCGCCGGATATTGCCCGCGGGCGTGACACGTCAGAACCGGGAACGCCGCCGCCCCCCCGACGGAGAATGACGGCGCGTGCGAGTGACACTGACCGATGAAATTAGCGAGTCTCTCGGAACTCCGATCGAGAAGTCGCGAATCTTAAATTGCACCTTGAACATTTGTCCGACAGGAGTTCAAATTTCGATCTATGTTCGTATAAAATGCAATTGCATAAGATGCAATTTTTCTTGTCACTGCTGATTTAAAAAAAATTAAATTTCTCAGCGTCAGTTGCAGATGTTCGATATAAATGCAAGTAATTTTTCTTTTATCTGAAATATTGTAAAGTTTTCTCGGTTGCGCGATTACATTGAAGAGAGTTCATCGTCGCGAAGAGTGCAATAAATAAATAGTTGCAAAACTATTTGGCAGACTTCAGACTGCGATCGGGGTCAGTTTTGAAAGAGTAAAGAAGTTTGGCAAACTCAGCGGCACTGTTGCGTGTCGTCGGACTTTCTCGGCTCAAATCGCCTCTCTTTATCCTGTCAAACTGTCTCTGAATTCTTTTGCAACACGGCGCGTGTTCTAGTTCTATTATTTATTTATTTATGTTGTTTTTTTTGTTCTATTTCTACTCTCGATATTCCAATAAATCAATCAAGTTTGTCAAAGGAATCAATTAATTTTCTATCAAGGAGAGAAATCTTCCGCCGCGTTTATAATTCGCCGCGTTAAGTAAAACGTTTCTATAAATATACGCGAAAGTAACGGAATTAAATTCAGGAGTAAATTGAATTTTCTCTAATTGAACGTCTGGCGAATGATGTCACCTCGAGATTCAAGTAACAAATCTATGCCAGCACGAAAACCCACGTGCCAAGATTCTATTTACGAAATCCATTCAAGCGGGAATAATCCTTCATGTGCCGCGCTTCTTCAAGCACAATTCGCGACTAATCATCAAATCCTCTCAAGAGGAAACCCTCGGAAATTAATACAATTAAAAAAAATAATATCATACAAGTGAACAAAAAAAAAGTGTCAGTTTTTTCCGACAAATAATAATCGCAAATGCGGTGAAGAGAGAAAATGTAACACAGAAAATCTGCTTATTGCGAGTCTTAAAAAAGAGCATTATCTCGCCTCTAAAAAATTTTTAATGACTACACAGAGCTGGTCAGCAGGTCTTTAGTGTCGATTATCGAGACGAATTTCGTCACCTCGAAGCAAAATTACAGATCACTGTCTCTACACGATATATTACTTCAGCTTGTCGTCAAGACTTTGTATACGTTATTACGTTCCCGATATATACGCTCGCAATTCGCACTTCTCCCGCGGGTGAAAATTACGTCGTCCATTAAGTTGCAAATCAAAAACGTTTTGCGGACGCGACACCGAACGCCGCAATTTGCTCACGTTTCCAACCCGGAGGGAGAGAGAGAGAGAGAGAGTGTGTGTGAGATATATGTCGTGTGTAGTAACATTAGCGAGGCGTTAATGGTTGAAGGTGGTGTACCTGCGACGAGCACATACGATGCTCAATATGATTGACAGCACGAACTAGCGATTATATACGCAAAGTTGCCCTCGCAAGGATTAAATACGTTCCCGGTAGAAACGTATTGGATGAGTGCATTAATTTTGACGGATAGAAAAATAGACCAAAATTAATTTGATTAAAAATGATTTATTCATTCTACCGAGTGATTGTTTTCTATCAATATATCTTTCGCTATTGTGTACGTGATAGAATGAAAAAGTCATTTTTTAATCAACTTGGTAATCCATTTTTTCTATCACGAAATCCATCAAAACTTTTGCACTCAATATTCGGAAAAACACTGAATAGTAAGTTCAGCTACTGTTAAACACAAGCGTCGTCCAAACTCACAAATTACCGGCCTGGTCAGTTACTGGTGTAATTTCCACTTGGGGTGAGGATTAACGCACAACGAGAACGTTAATCGTAACGCACTTTACGCGGGGACGCGATTATTTAAATCCGAGGTCTCGGTGGATTGCGTATGTGATGAAACGCCGAGTCCGCCAGAATAAACGTTTATTCTAAAGGCGACATCGGTCCGTTCTTGAGAAATACTTGAGGAACGTAAAGTTAACCGTGCAAAATCGTGAAGAAAGAAAAATTGCCAAGACGAAATATCCAAAAAATAAAATAAAATCAGAGTAAAAAAAACAACAATAATAATTGTTAGTACTTTTCGAGACTAGTAATCTTAATATCGGTTAAAAGTAAAGCGACAACATTTAAAATAACGTCACTGTGTAAGGCCACGTAGATTCGCAAGAAACAAGAAGGCATAGACGTTAAATATAAAACGAACTCGTAGACGTGACGTTTTTGCGCCTCTCATTGCGTCGAGCATTGACACGAAATCGCCTCGACTCGCGCACGTCCTTAACCTGAATTTTTTAATGGAATTACCTTTCAAGTTCCAGGTCGATAAGGAGCCGGAAAGAGTCCTGGCGTGATTGGTTACGGCCAGCAGCAGAGGTGTGGCCGCGATGTGAAAAGATTTCGACTTCTGCATAAAATGTTTTTGCACCGTGTAGCTGCGAGTTCGCCGCCGAAACAGCGGCGAATCGAGGAAGCTGTCGTCGTACTGCGGCATTTTTTTTTTTTTACAGAACCATCAACGAGAACAATTGCCGCGGCTGATACTTTATTTTCGCGCTCGACTTCGCGTCGTCGCTCGCGGCATAAAATCGTACAATCGCAATTTTCCGCAATATTACATACGTTTTTTCTGTTTATGACGCACTTTCACTGTTCGGTTGTACTTTCACTATTCACGATGCAATCACAGATGATTTACTGCGCATTCTAATTGACAGAAGTATCGATAAACGTGACAGTCGCGTGATGACGAAGAGAAACATCAGAGAAAGAAAACGTTCACCTTAATATAAAATCAGTATTATAACAAATTTCCGAGTTTTTCTTAAGAGAAATATCAAATTTCGTGTTGCGTCCGTTAACGAAGAAGAATTGTGTCGCTCTTAATTATCGTGAATGTTCTCTTTCCGACAAGCATCTTTTCCGCCGAGAGAAATCGTTCGATCGCTCTTGTATCATTCAGGTCTCGGTTTTGTTTCGCGAGACAGAAAAGCGAGACTCGACCTTTTTTTGCGGACACACCGGACTGTATCAGATGACAGCGAGAGACCACGATGAACAATATCGAGCATCACAAGCTTGGGTGACTTTGAATGCATCGTGGCGTAGTCAATATCGCTCCATAAAAATATCGCTCTCGCGACGACAAGCAGGTTTCTATCAGAAACGGATAATCGAACTCGCGAACGATAATTCGTTTCGGTGTTTCGCAAAAAAAAAAAACCTTGATGTATCAACATAGCTGGATATGAACGAATTACACGGTCCATTCGTCCGTGTGCTTTTCAGTCCGGCTGACAATGCCGAGACACTAATTGAGCGATAAGTAAAAACCGATAAATATACGCGACGATTTAACCCTCGGTTGTTTCAGATAACAAGCCAGATTTTGTGTGACATTTTTTTTTCGCTCGTAACACGGAGGGAAAAGCTCCGCAGTATTTTTCCACGTATCCTGAGAGCACCATTTTGCCCTTGGAAAATAATTCTTTCGTAAATTCCACAAAGTGAAGAAAAACAATTTAGAGGCGAGTTTATATTAGAAGATAACGCGCGTCGGAGAAATATTTAAGCTAGCTATTATCTCTCAAAACAGTTTCCCGTAATCACACAAACAGAATCACATACGTGACCGCGGTACGTATATCGGGATACGTAATGCAATTGCAAGCACCTTCACCGATGTTATCGCAACCTCGACAACTCCCGCGATAAGCGTCGAGGGCAAAGATTTCCCGTTCGGAAATCTGTTGCGAGAGAGACTAGATCGGCTGAAACCGATGACAGAAGACCTAAATATACACAAACGCGGCGCGATTATATACCGCCGCGACCTCGAGTGTGTCGTACAAGATAGCGCGCTACTATAAGGCGTCGGTTTTCAGACGTGTCTATTTTAACGCGTCGGATGTTCTTCCGTCACGATTTCTGCGTCCGCGTCGTCGTGTCGTCAAGAGAGACGTCAAGTTTATATCGCGACGGCCATTAAACGGATTGTGTCGTGACAAAACGATAGCTTTCAAAGCGCGTATCCATAATAGCGCTTGAAAATTTCTCTCGCAAAGTTGGCGTTGACTTAACAACGTCAACTTACACCGCAAACCCTTTTCTCCTCCCTTCAGCAACTCTTGGCCCGTAACTTCGTAATTATTCATTTCTAATTCACTGCGCTTCTCTCTCTCTCTCTCTCTCTCTCTCTCTCTCTCTCTCTCAAGTTATAATGAAAGAGACAAGGCGAAATCTTCGTCAACCTCGATCAATATTTATGAGGCAACTATCCGCGAACTCTCTCGTGGTGTTGTGGATTGTCGTCTAATGCATATACGTGTCGACGTATCTATATTCGCGGCAAGAATATCCACCGGGAAGGAAGGAGATTATCGTCGTCGCGCTCCTTGAGGTATCAGCTTGTACAACAAACGATTCGCGATTACTGGAGCGAAAAAGCCGACCTCTTCTCCGCCTTTCGACCACCACCTTACCCGAGAGAGGAGAGGGTCCTACATTGCTTTTACTACTTTCGGAACGTTATGTATAATCCGATACGGTACCGGGAGGTCGCTCGCTATAACTCGCGCCACGGTACGGTAAGCACAAAGGGCCGCGCGCGCGTACAGTTCTCTTCTGGACTACTTGTTGTGTCTCTCATAAAATTATCGAATTTCTCCGGGACACGACGAACGACGATGAATATGAGCAAAAGGCTTTGACGCGAATTTTAGACCCCAAGTTCAGTGATATTAAAATTCGCTTTAGTTCGGATACAAAGTATACGCCGCGAGAAAAAAAAAATTACGAGCGCGAAAAATCTTCGTTGAACATCTTCGAAAAACAATTGCGCCCGACGCATAGTAATCTGAGAACGAGAGAGAGAGAGAGAGAGAGAGAGAGAAAGACAGTTAATACACATCGTCAATGTTACAGAGTTATGAAAGATTTTCATCTGCAAAGTATATATTTATATTTTATTGTCCGACGATAAAACTCAGATTGAAAAAAACACAAATTCCCAACGTAACTTTGATCTTTTCTATTGCGAAAGTTGTTTAGCTCCTCTCGTCACGCTTCTTAAAAATAGCATAATTTTTATGTACATTACACGCGCGCGTACACACGATCCGATGCAAATAACAAATATTTTCCGCGAAATTGTTTATGTTTCATTAATCAGCAATATGCAACGCACGACTGATCATAATTGCCGACAAATGGCGGTAAAAGCAGAGAAACTGGATTGTCGAAACATAAAAAAATGATAAAAATTGATAAAAATGTTTTTAGTGTAACAACGTCGTTAATTTTTCATTTTTATTATAAGTAAATTGAACGGCAAAACTGCATCTAATTTCTATGTATTTCACATACATATATGTACATGTATTTCGCGTAAACATGTTCTCTTTTCCAGAAAACATTTTTATCTCGATAAATCTCGACTGTTTATCGCGAAAGCAGCGGAACGCAAACTCGTAAAAGCGTCGTACGTATAAAATGTTTTCGATTAGAAATAAATTAGTATCGACGAACTCGCGACCCAGTTACCTACGCGACTACGTTTCCCTGTAGTTGCGTCGTTTATTTTCGGACTCTCGAAACACGTCCTCGCTATCTTTATGATTCGCACGTTCACACCGCGCGGGTTCGAAAATTATCACTCGCCGGTCGAAAACGTTCGCGATGAGCATTCCTCTCGAGCGATACGTCGCTCGAACGACTTCACGTCCGAAAATAAATGGCAAACGCGCAGCATAAAAATTTATCGTCTCACGTGAGACGCACGATGACACTGTCATCGTAAAACGCCACGATACGAACGTAAACAAGACACGAATGCGCAATGTTCCGTTGAAATAATTCACCGACACAATTCCGCCGAAGATCTTTGAATTGGCTAATTTAAATAAGTTTTTAAATATAATTGACTGATTTAAATAACATTTCAATTTCAATGTTGCCTATCGTAAATATTCTTGAATATATATTCTTATTTATCTAGTCCAGAAACAAAACAAATTTTAATTACCTACTGTCGTATTCTCAAAATGTAATTTCTCGACGCAATAATGTGACACAAACAAAAAAAGAAATACCTGGAAATGTTCGCCTTTCAGCGACGCGGACGAATAGGAAGACCATTTTCGCGTGTTTACGCCAGCCAGGGATATCGAACTAATCTCCGCTCGGCTCAGCAAAATTCTATCGCGATGCGTGAAAACGTTCGCGATATGTTCTTTATATCTTATCGGTTCTCAGTTTCCTATCGTGGCTGCTAGAAGTGTAAGTTGGAACACGCACGCGAATAAAAAAAGAAGCGTGTCGTCTCGCGCTCATTAACGTCGCACGCGCGAATAAATTTCCGCGAGCACAATGCGAGCGTTTCTATGCATGTGCGACTCGCACGCGCGCGCACGCGTTTAAACTACTACGCAACGATCTGTCATCTAATCGCGCCTTGATCGCTTAATACGCGTCTCTCTGACAGTTTGCTCCACATCGCGCGACGACGTATCGCGATCTTCTGAGATCATCGCGTTCATATCCTGCAATTACATGTTTCCACGTTGAATAACCGCGGCTTTGTTAGCAACGATCTCTCTCTTTACGCTACGCAAACACACACATCACGCAAAATTAAAACGGAATGTTCCGTTGATGAATAATTAATCGTTTAAAATTAAATCGCGCACAAGAACGTGGTAATTGACTTGATAATTATCTGCGTGTCAGTTTAACGAACGAGTTTTTTTTTTTTTTTTTAATTTTTTCTCCTCGTTGCGTTATAATTTTCTCTCTCCCTCTTTGATAAATATTTTAATAGAAAAATGGAAGACTGAACACACGCGGGAAACGCGGGAACTAACAGGACTTTTCAGAACGTCAGCCACTGAGACGATAAGCAAAAGCCTCAAGCGCAAAGTTTGACGTAGCGATTGTCGTATATTACAAACCCGGGGAGCAATTAGAACACGGATTAAGTCGCGTTTGTCCCAATATCGCTCGGATCACACACGTTAATTACACGGTAAACAACGTCGAGACGATTAAGCCAGGCGTATTACACGTTCGTAATCGGCCTTCCGCCGATATATAACTCGGGGAGCGCGCGCCTCCCATTTAATCGAGTAATTAATCAACTTTTGCGCTTATATACTTGCGCGCGCCCACTCGTTTCGCGTTATAATTTATACAAAGCGACGGCGGCTTTAACGCAGAAAAGATGCTCGGCGGATGATCGCTCTCCCGATCGTGTGACGCTCTTTTAAAACGCTCGGTGAAGACCAAACACCCACTCAATTCGCACGCAATTACCCACACGCAACACCGGAGTTGACATTTCGATGCCCTTTTGCGCGACGTTCAACTTCGTCGAGAGACGAGAAGCGCGCCAACGACGCGGTTTCCTCGGACGCGCGCGGATTTTTATTACTCGAGACTGAACATCGAGAGACGCACATCAACAACAAACGCTCGCGTCGCGTCGCGTGGTTTTTAAACACTGTCAATAAACGAAGGCGATGACAATTAATTCATCACTCGCGAAGTCAACACCTCCTTCCTCTTTCGTCTCTCTTATCGCGATCCAATGTCGCCGATGGTCACGGACGATTGGCGATCTGACGTCGCGCTGATGCGTGGAAAGTTACGCGTTACATGAATTAAAAACAAGACACAATACACGCCCGGGAAACTCGTCGCGAAAATTGTGGAATGTCTCGTTGGATTTTTATCGGGGAAATTTTTATATTCGCGTGACAATTACACGCACGTCAGGACAGCCAGTGAATTCATTGACGCGCGAATCCGAAACAAGCTCCCGACGTTTCGGCAACAAGCTCGTTTTGCGTGCGACTGCGAATCTGAAGCGGACAGATCTCCGCCGCGTTTGCGAACAAGTAGCCGCGAGTTAGAAGAACCAACTTCGCCGCCAATCGGAGGTGAACTGTCGTTCTCGCGGACCGGCCGCTGGCAAGATTGGCCGGTAATATCTCTCTGACTTTGGCCGGGAAAGAAGCCTTGTCTATTTTAACGGGTCGAAGAGAGAGGGAGAGAGAACAGGCAAGTAAAAGACACACAAGAGAGAGGGAGAGACGGTGGTGAGAGGGTTAAAGACGAAGGAGAGGGACAAAAGGCCTCGTATATACACAGAGAGACCGGCTTTTACGCTTCGTTCTTTATTTCGAGGTGGCCGGCGAGAGCGGAACAGCGGAGACGCAATTTATTTTGCGGATCTCGGCGAAGCTAACATCTCGTTCGAAACCTTCCTTCCGTATCGAAGATTAATCCGCGACCATTTACGGAAAATCGACGCTCGATAATATGAGAGCGCTCCTCTGTCGAGAGCTTTCGACTCGGGTTTTCGAAAGATCAAAGTAATCTTTCTGAGTAAATGTCTCCTCTCGCTCTCTTTCTTTGTCTGTCTTTGTCAGACGCTGTACACACAGATGAACATACATATAATATCTGTCTGAAATATCGTGACTGAAAATAACACCGTTTAATCTCTCTTTAAATTATGTAACATGCAAATAAAATTATTTTTCTTTCCGAACAAACTAAGGGCAAAAAATTGTGAATTTACGCACATATTTATGAGTCATAAAAGCGTCTCGTATTTCCGAGTTTTCTCCGTGACATAATTGTTAAAAAAAAAAAAAAACCTAAATGATGAAATACGTGGAGCAAAATTGGCGCGACGACGAAAAATCAGCATTTCGTTTTATACGAGCCGGATGACACGTGCGTAGGACCGGTTTTCACACGTGCGTGAGCATTTTTGCACGCGGGCGCGCGTCAGTCGCGACAAAACGCGAAAAAAAAACGATCGCATATTCATGAATCGCGAGAGAGAAAGTTTAATGTTGTCGTACATACATACGTAGCGCGTGCGATGCGTCGTCGCGCGAATGCGTGTATCTGGCGCGCGAGTCCCGCATCATCGAATCGGTTGACACGAGGCTTGCAACACACGCGCGCACACACACACACACACACACGCACGCACGCACGCACACACAAATACCACACTCTCGGATCACGAGATTTGCATAGATATTGACAGGAACTGCCGGAAGAACGAAAGGCTGCGCATGATTGCGGTTCCTAAACGGCTCGCGGACAGATCGAATCCAATAAAAGCGTTAAACGACGTGTATGTGCGTCGCAGGAAATATTGCGTGGAGCAATCGCTCTCGAAAACAAAATCAAAATGTTGCGAACGATCATTTTGCGAAGAAAAAAACTGTTTTTTGCTCAAAAAACTATTTTTACAGTTTTTCAAATATGAAAAAAAATATCGACAAATAAGCTTTTGTGTAAGCAATTTTGCAAAAGACAAAAAGAAAAATTGCGAGCTTCGAGCATTTTTAAAAGACACTCTGTCGAGGTTTGATCGGCATTTATACATAAATGATAACTCTCGTTATCGGAGACAAGAGACTATCTTTTATCTGGAAACGGGTCGCGTGAATTTTCGCAACAAGCATTTTCAGCGCGCGTACTACGCGCGGTAGCTTCCAACGGCGGATATTAGCGGGAGCTTTCGCGCGGTAACGAAGAGGGAAGTCGGGTGGATTAGACGGCGACGGGGAGATAAAGCAAAGCCGCGTACACAAAGACCATAATGGGTGCAATAGCGGCGAAACAGAGAAACGAAGGATTCTGCGAGACGAGGTTGGGTTCGACGAGATCCCGATCTTGCCTCCCATCTTCCGCTTTCTCATTATTCCGCCCTTTCTCTCTCTCTCTCTCTCTTTCGTTGTAAGATTACTCCAATTCAATGCGTCGTCGCGCATTTCCGCGCGATGTGTACACTAGACCACCATGTAGAGAATCGTTTCAACGAGACTGTCCCGGCCTCGCCTATAGACTGGAAATTTAATGAATCCGACTTTCGCAGAGGAGACTCGAGAGGCGCATTCATTATTTTATTGATCTCGTTCGCGTCGTCAGCCATCAAAATTGTAAATTGTCAGCGACGCGTCTCTCTTGAAAAAAAAAAAAATCATGTACTTTCAAACACACACGTGAAAACGACAATTCACGCATGGACTGACTGTATATATTGTCGCAAAAAATAAAAACATTACAACGAAACTACACATTTCTCTCAATTATTATAAAAATTATTGAAATAAACATTGTGTGTAAACAAAGAGTACTAAACTATTATGTTTCCACGTAATTTGTACGCGTAATCATGTCGAGCACGATTTTAATTTATAGACGAGAGCGAATCTCTCTCTATCTCTCGAAAAGTGACACTCGGCACAAACACGCTGCGATTGCCAACAAATCAACTCGAATTAAACGCAATTAGATGGAGGATGCGGGACGGAGTTGGGTTAGTATTGCCGGTTACCCGGCAAATTGATCAAAACTGCCTTCACTCGAACGACACTCCGCGTTCGTCAAATGTCCTTTCGAGGTCGGACGAACGCGATATCGCGCAAGTTGGCGCTTCCTTCCGTTACGCGGGCAACATTTATCAAAATCGAATCGGCCGAGTGTAAACAGACGCTCCGTGTTTTTTTTTTTTTTTTACGCGGCACAACAGAGATTTAACCCCCACGTGATATAAAAACTGCGATATCTTTCGGCTCACATTAACGTGTAAAACGTTTTACCTTTTTTTCTTTAAAATCATTAGTCTTTATTCGCGCGGAAAACTTTCTTTCGGAAAATCGTTGCCGGGAACGGTGTTTTTTTTTTCGTACGCAGCGTGCCAAGAAAAATAGCGGAACGAGAAATATAAGAGCGCGCGTACCCGAGAAAGGGGTCTGTCAAAGAGGAAAGGGAAAGAGAGAGAAAGAGAGCGAATTGAATCGCAATCACAACGAAAATACGGTCGTTCTCGGGTCAGGCCGGGGGCAAAGTCTTTGTTCGGAAGGGTGCGAACCTATGAAACAGAGAGAAAACTCGTGACACGACCAGCTGTTCGACTCACGATCCGGTTCGGACGCTGCACGAGACTCATTGTGTCATTGTGTGTGTATGTGCGTGACACACTCCCGATTCGTATCTATTAAAGTACCGTCTCTCGACGAATTTTCGTAAGTAAGCCCCCCATAAAAAAAAAACTTAACAAAACATAAGCCGACGTTTGTTCGGCCGCATAAATAAGCGAGTTTCTCTCCTTCTCAACGGATTTTTATTTGCGATTGTTCCTAGCCAAACATCCTATACGTATCGAAATTAAATTACTTCAAACTTTTGTGGACGAATCAAGTTGCGTTATATCGAGTATCGATATCCTCGGCCGAGGCTAACGACTAATTGGAGAGGAACGTGAAATTGAAGACGAAGGTTAATGAACCAAGATTATCGGACGCAGAGCGAACGGAAATCTCCCGCCCCCCCGAGAAACCATCTTTCCGCGTAAATTTCACAAAGCATAAATTGAACAAGGTTCTTCCAATATCTATTATGAAAAATCGCGCAAACTTACTCTATAAAACAAAAACATCCCACGTTTCTTAAATAAACAATTACCGCGGAGAGATCTCGCGGCATCTCATTCTCGTGAGCGAATCGAGAGGTTCATCGAGCGAGCGAGAGAGAGAGAGAGAGAAAAATCGCAAAGGAAGATCACACATGTGTACACTTATACGCTTTTGACATTTCGTATCCGGTAGCATCGTCGGACCGTCATCTCCGAGCGATGACGCTCGAGTCATCGAGAAATCGGCACGTCGGGAATGCCGACGAAGCGAGATCAACGTCTGATAAGAGACCGAGATCGTTGATCCGCGGAACATCCAGAAAAGGAACACACACATATCTCGGCGCCCGCCGAGAGAGAGAAGAATCGCACGCTCCGTACGCGCCCTCTCGCTCCGTCTCTCTCTCTCGCGCGTGCACACACATACGCGCGCTCTCTCGCTCTCGCGTCAAACTCTCTCGTCGGTCAAACGGCGAGGTGGTTATATTCTCTTCTTACCTGCATGCTTCTCCGTTTTCGGCGTGGAGGCCATCGTTACCCGGTACGTCGTTGCTCGCCACGAACGCACTATCTCACCATTTCCGCGCACCGCCGCATCGTGAACCACGTACTGGAAGCTGCCGCGGCGTTTTCAGTCTGATGTAAACCCGACGCGCACCGCTACATCTTCGTATGTCGGCCATTTTTCGGGAAGGCGGCGGGCGGGCGCGCGCCAGCGCCATCCGACGACCGGGCCGCGAACTCACGTCGCTTATGGCGGAGGAGGAGAACGTGTGTTGTGTCAGTCGCGTGACATTTCGACCGTTCTCTCTGAGTCGGTGCGTTTTTTCACAACCGTCGCGAATCGAACAACGAAAGCGTGCGAAAATCCGAAAACGCGAGACGCCGAGGGTCGCGTGTCACCACATCGCGCTGCGTGCGCGCGACGTAGATTCGCGGCGCGATTCCACGGTTCCGCGCTCAACGAGGTGTCCGTCGTACGGAGCGAACATAGCCGCCGAACGCGCCGGTACAGCGTCGCGCAAAAGTTGACACTGGGGGTACAGTCCGCGCGACAAGTCGATCCGCCGTCGCTTGACAGTCACTCGCAAAAGTTCGCGTCGCCGATCGTCGAAATTCGCGCGCTTTTCGTGCGACAAACTCGACTCGAATCGTAGCGACGTTCTTTCTCGTTTTATACGAACAATTGTTGCACATCACGCACAAAATTAAATGATTGTTTTGATCGTTCAATAAAAATAATCATCGAACACTGAGTTTATCTTGATTTAAAACACTCGAGCACAAATTCACTTGAGATAAGCGTAAAGGAACAAAGAACGCGATACACAGCGGATTCACAGTTCGATCGTTCGCGCTTGAGATTGTTTCTCAGGTAAATAAAAATATAAGTCAATAGATGTCACATTTTTTTCGAAACACTCACACTGTTTGTCGCGATAAGATCTCCGTTGGCAGCATCTGGACTACGCATCTCGACGCTGACGCAACATGGGCAACTCCGGGTTGAAGCAGCACTACGAGACGGCGAAGAAGACCGGCACCTTGAAGTTGTCGCAGCGCAAGTTGGACGAGTTCCCGCGAAATCTCAGTGCCTTGGCGCCGTTGTTGCGCACCCTGGATCTTTCCGAGAACAAGTTCACAGCGTTGCCCAACGAGATCGGCGAGTTCACGCAGCTGAAACAGCTGAACGTCAGCTACAACCGATTGACCGGCTTGCCCGGGACGCTGGGCGTCCTCGTGAAACTCGAGGGTCTAAACTGCTCCGCGAATCAGATCAGATCGATTCCGTCGTCGCTGACGAAACTGACCCACCTGAAGCAGGTAAATCTGTCCAACAATCTCATCTCGGACTTCCCTCTGGTGTTCTGCGGCCTTCGCCACCTGGACGTTCTGGATCTGTCCAGAAATCGGCTGACGATCGTGCCGGACGCGGTCGCCAGTCTCAACGTGACCGAGCTCAATCTGAATCAGAATCAGATCGCCACCATCTCCGAGAAGCTGGCCGAGTGTCCGCGACTGAAAACGCTGCGACTGGAGGAGAACTGCCTGCAGCTGAACTCGGTGCCTCTGAGAATCCTCAAGGATTCCAACGTCTCGATGCTCGCGCTCGAAGGAAATCTCTTCGAGATGAAGCAGTTCGCGAATCTGGACGGTTACGACGCCTACATGGAGCGCTACACGGCTGTCAAGAAGAAAATGTTCTAATAAAAGTTGTTCGACCGCGCGTTTCGAGAACATATCGAAAATCGAACTGTTTCGATTGCAAAGGCGCGATTGTAAAGTGTCGTTAGTCAAATTACGTGGGGAAATATTTGAGATATAATTAATTGGAATCACGTAAAAATACACACACATGTTGAAAAACTTTTGTACGTAAAATTTTGCATGATATAAACTTCTTTACTCGATTTCGAAATGTTTTCAAGAATAAAATCAAATTTCGCGTGGAATTTGTTTTTTCGCAACAGCCTTGCAAAAAAGTATTTTCACAATGTGTGTAAAATAAAAATTTTGTAATGCGTTTTCGCACAAACGATATCGAAAAAAGCGCGCGCGTGTGCGAATTCTGAGCGTTTCGTCCGGAATGAATCAACGACGCGAAACATGTTCGTCGTCAAAAATCATTTCTAAAAGAAATTGACACAAAACAAGCCGACAAAGTATGAAATGCGTCTTTCTCGCCGCGCCCACGTTTCAAATACGCTTTGTACATACATTCTTCCGATGTTTACCTCTGAGAGATTGTTTATTAGTCGATGTAGAATTTTTCTCTTCGACGCGTACATTAAATCGCACGATAATAATGTTGATTGCGTTCATATAATTTATATAATTAGTTAAATTATTTTGTACAATACATATAAAATATAAATAGACAGCACACACGAAAGCTCTTTTGCGTTTCTCACGTCGTGTGTTCCGCACAGTTGTGAAAATTACAATATGATCTTTGAACTTTTTTCCTGACACATCGACCGATGTGTTAATTTTCAACAAAGAGATGACGAGAGAGAGATTATCGTTTAGAGAATCCGCAAAGATACAAATTGCGCTACCGAAGCTGTTTTTTCTCGTCGAGATTCTTCGGTGTATGTTAGTCTCGTTAGACTGTTTTCTTTTTCTCGACTTCCGTAACTCGAATTGTTTTAATCCTTCGAGATTCGAGTCGGACAGGAGTTCTGGACTCTGTACGTAAAATGCTGTTCTAGCCGAATTACCACGCAGCAAGCGACCAATAATAATATTTATATAATGTAACAACAATATACATGTTTTGAACGCATGTTTTTTTTTTTCGACCTGTACATATATACATTTAATAATGTGATTGTACGCGAGAGATTTGCTTGTACGGATTGTACGTGCAACTTCACTTCTCCGTGTCAGAAAATATTGTACGAGAATAAAAATCGTGTATTTATTTTTACCTCCGTTGTGTATCAATTAATCAATTAATACTACGATTGCGTGTGATGTAACTGATTGTATGATTATTGTAGATAAAACGCACGAGCGTGCGTGTGCGTTTGATAAACAGTCAACGGTAAACGAACGAGAAGTAAAACTGCATCCGAGTAATTTTTCATTTCTCTGATATGAATACTGAGAATGCACTGTTAACTGTTATATGATACACGTTGAGCATGCGCGCGAGTGTGTGTGTGTGTGTGTGTGTGTGTGTATATATATATATATAGCAAACGTACTACTCTAGTGTTTGAAGCGCTTATGCTTCGTAAACAAATAACGTGATCGGGAAAAGTAAAAGCTTCTTAAATAATATTTCTTACTGTTCGTATTTGTTACGTTGCTTCGAGCGGTTGAACGACACGAATATCGATTGTTTATGTTATGTCTGCCGCAACGAGGACCCCAAATGCCACATCCGGCCATTTCGAATCCGGAGCCACGTTCCAAACTGAAATACGTTGTTTTTCTCCCGGTGTAAATAAATTATTGATAAAATTACTGTACAAAGAAAATCGTGAATTGCACTCGAATCAAAGACTGTCTCTCGTTTCACACACGAGGAAAACTTCTACGTGTTTAAAAACGATGTTTCGCGACAAAAACATCGTGACGTTCGGTTTGAGAGAAACCGTTATAAAACTAAAGAAGCATCGAGAAACAATGTGAAAACAAAAAAATGTAAACAACGCGCTTCAAGGCGTTTGCTGTCGAGCGAAAGATTTTCTTCTCGAGTGCCCCGAGAATAAATTCCCGATTCTGCGTGCGCGTCATACGTCCCTGAAATGGTTCGTGGTGTTGCCTCGCAGTGGCGCGCTTGATTCGCGCAGTCGCCCAGCAAGTGTTTCCTCGAATATGGCGGACGGTGCTCGTTCGAATTTCCATGGGACACAATGAACGTGCGCCGAGCTCGCCACGGTGATGCCGATAACTGAGGGCGTGTGGTGGTGATCGGTGTGCGGGCCGGCCTACGAGGGTGACCGGGGCGTCGTCGTGATCGGCGCTGGATCGCGCGTGTCGACGTGTCGCCCGCGAAGTCGAGCTTTTGCCGCCGTCTCGTCGTCGCTGCCGCCGCCGCTGCCGCGAGTGCGCCGAGCCGAGCGGAGCGAGCGGACGGAACGAAAACGGACGGTCGAGCGAGCGTGAGCGAGCGAGCCGACCGTGGCGGGGCCCCCATGGTTGTGTGAATGGCTGACCGGAGTCGTCGGAAAATGTGGTTGTTCGCATGTAGCAGCGCGTGATCGACAAGGCCGGGACGACGCTGAGGTACGACAAGGAAGACGACAACAACAACAACGACGACGACGGGAGAGAATCCGATCCACGCCGCGGCGCTACACCGGCCCCGGAGAGTTTATTTACGACGCGCCCGGGACGCGCGCGGAAACATCGTGAGCACCGCCCCGATGTCCCAGGACTCGAGTGCCTCGGGGAGGGTTTTCGATCATCGTCTCATCTCGTCTTTTTTTTCTTTCGCTCTCTCTTTCTCGTGTGTTCTCCACTCTCGTGTTTTTATTTTTCGTCTTGGTCGATTGATCGCGGGGCTGATCGCGTTTGTGTTCTCGCGAAGATCGTGCGAGAGAATTTCAAGTTTGTGACATCCGTGCGACATCTCGATCGCGATGCGATGCCGTCGTTCGCGAATGCTGAAACGGCCTCGTGGCTGTCGCTCTTTTCACGACAACGACGGGAGTGAGTGCGCCGGACTGTGTTTTAATGAGATGCCGATCATATGGTCGAGATCGTTTCGCCAGGCTGGGGCCCGCGCGTTTCCCATACGTCGCGTAACGTTACCCGTCGTGGCAGGTGGCGGCTTCACGCAATTTATTTCGCGCTTCCCGGAATGTTAGGGGCGCGTGCGGCACGTCGGATTCCTCCCGGACGCCGATGCTGATGCTGTGGACCGAATTGTATATCCGTTGTGTTTCCTGTAGAATTTTCGAGTCAGAAAATCGCGGAAATATCTGTGCGTTCACGTGTGATTGTAAAATAACGTTACAGATGTAAATATATCGACGAATACGGAAATAATTTGTGCAACAACTTATCGGATGTAATAAAAATATTGTCTGGTGCACAAATTGGAAACATTGATGCAATGTTGATTTTATTTTTATAAAACAATTTCAGTGTTTTCTAATAATCTTTTATATTGTTTCTTTTCAATGTCTTTGTGTTAAATAAAAATCAAGCATGTTTTAGGAACATTGTGTAAGACACAAATGTGTTTAAAATAAACTATTAGTTTTTTATTTTCTGTTGACTGTGTCTGTATTTAGTTTGATTTGTAATAGAGAATTAATATCTCTGCAATATAAATTAAATAAAGATACTTATTTCTCTGCATATTTTTGTGATTTAGAAACAGGGTAAACAATGTCAGAAACTGAGGAAAGTCTGGCAGCCCCAGATAGCACTACGAAGGAACAGCGAGTAGGCTTCTCCAATGGAGATGATGTGCTTCAACATAAAGATGGCAAATTTTACCTTGGTACAGTTGTCGAGGTACAAACAAAACTTGTTGTTTATTAATTTTCTTCTAGTTTTACCGATTTGAGGATGCAGTGCAAAATTTCTTTTTCACACAGGTGGACTTGGCAAGGGAGAGATGTCTTGTCAATTTTATGGACAACACATCTTCTTGGTTCTCGTTTAAAGAGTTGACAAAGTTGTCCATGCCAGACTCAGACGTTATGTGTGTTCTCTGCAAAAAATCTCAGCCTAAGACTGACAATGACATTGTTGTTTGCAACAAGTGTGGCCGTGGCTACCATCAACTGTGTCATCAGGTATAGCTATTCATGTTTGAAGTTATAGAAATACATAAGATTGTACAAACAAAACAATGCAGAGATATAAAATATCTTAACAAAAAAATTGTGTATCTTTTTACAGCCTCAAATATCAAAACAAGAAACAGGCACGGACATTCAATGGGTGTGCAAAAGATGCATGAACAGCCAGCGCACACGTGAATCTTGTGAGGCAAGGACCAGGGAAACAGTTAAAGAAAGTATCAGAAAAGTTTGCAGCGGTAGGGACCAACCTCGACCTCACCCACCAGATAGTATGGCAAAGCTGCCGTATGATGTAAGAGAGAGATTCGAGCATAAAATATATTATTAACCTGACAAACAACTTTGTAATATTTTGTAAAGCACAAGAATGCACATGTAGATAAATGCGATCTCCAAAAGATTTCTATAACATCTTTACATGTAATTTCAGCCTGATATGTTAAGCTGGGACGCGCATCACAGAGTAAACGCTGAACAAATTTATTGTTATTGTGGGCTTAATGGGGAATGGCATGCACAGATGTTACAATGTGCTCGTTGTAAGCAGTGGTTTCACGAAAAATGCATCAGATGCTTGACTCACCCTTTGTACAGTGGGGATAGGCAAGTACATGTATTAAAACATGGAGTATAACATTTTTAAAAAACTTCAAATTCAATACTGATTAATCACCATGTTTTTTTTTATGTAATTGAATAAAATTTGCAGGTTTTATGTATTTGTTTGTTCAATGTGCAATTACGGAAAGGAATTTGTTCGGCGTCTCGAAATGAAGTGGGTAGATCTGGTGCACCTGATATTGTACAATTTGACTGTTTATCACGCTAAAAAATATTACGATCTGGACACCGTTATTATACCGTACGCGAACGACAATTGGTACTTCTTGCAGCTTCCATCACGGGTACGACTTTTTCCAGCACAATATAAGATACGCCAATGCGCGCAAATTAATTGCACACACAGAAGTCGATAATATCTTATTGTATCTTTTAGATTAGAGATGTTAGTGCTCAAGTGCGTAGGGAATCAATACTGGCGATATTGACAAACAATAGAAATCGGTTCAAATGTGGCAGAGAAATAAAAAAGCGCACTACAATATGGGGCCTCCGCGTCAGACTGCCACCGCCTTGTCCGATTATCACTCTTCCAGCATCAGGCGAAGTAGATGACTTCGTATTGCGCAGATGTTCCGCTGCTAATAAAAGACTGCAGTATCTTCCTCCACATATAGGGTTAGCTAATGAAAAACTCAATTACGGATTTTAATAACGTGCCTTTTTTAATTTGTATTTGCGTAAAAGATCCGATATATGTTTTGTAGTCCTGTGAGTTTGCCAGAAAGTACAAAACAATTGATGGCACTGAAGCAAAGTGTGTCCGAGAATGTGGAAATTCCTATAAGCCCTACAGATTTAGTGATGCGAGGGACGGTTTATCAAAATTCCGAAGCGGAGCGAAGTTCTTGTCCGAGTCCACCCAGTCAATCGACACAGTCTTTAAGAGAAAGGTAATCATTTTTCTCACGTACGTATGAAATATTCTGAAATGTTACTTCACGTTTGAAGTTTGTGTTTTATTGTTTACGTTATTAGACAATTGATTGTTGTTGCAGGTATAGCGGCGGTGGTTTTGTGAAAAAATCATTTCCATTCCCCAAACTGAGTTTGCAAAGAAGACGTCGTTTAATGGCGTTAGGTAGTTCGCGAGAAAGAATGCTACGTAAACATAAGAAAAGAGAAAAGGGAGAGGGAAAAACGCAAGGAGTTCGAGAAGCGAGATATAGAAAGGCTCGGAAATTGCTAAAGAACGCGATCGCTAAGGTAGATGTCACATCCCACAAATGTAAAAGTGTACGCAACAAAGTATATGCATACCTGCATTGTTTCGAATTATGATGAAATGTGCGTGTTTTCTGTTTTCTCTTGGATACAGAGCAAGTCACGAACTTCAGAGACATCCGACTTACCTCCGACGCCCCCGACTTCTGTGTCTGGTCCTCCAACTCCACCAGCCACGACGTCAGGCATGTCCGAAGTGTCCGTGCCCAGCTCTGTGGATCTGATGCATCCTCTACCACCTTCGACGCCAGCGGACACGAGCGGTGACGAGACCAGCTCGAGGGGAACTCTGGATTCCTTTATTCCACCACCCAAAGACTTCGAGGGAAAGAACAATCCGTTCAGCGACCTGGTAGGCACTCCCTGCAGCTTGAATCAAGCGAACTCGAGCACACCTTTGCCGTACAACCCGTGTCCCATCACCTTGCCTCTACCACTGACACCTGTGATCTCGCAACCGCCGGTGGTGCGTCCGGCGAAGAGGCAGCTATCGGAAAAAGATATTATCGTCGACCGAAATGGACAAGTGAAGCGCAGGAGGCAACATCGACGGGGACGTCCGTCTCAGCAGCAGTTGCAGCAACAATTTCAGCCGCACACAGCCAGCAAAACGGCCACCATTTTGCCGGCTCGTAATAACGAAATTAAAAGTGAATTTGCCAGGAATTTACGAAGTTCATTTAATGGTGCCTCGAGCAGTGCGAGTAGTCAAATTGGGAATTGTGTGGATTATGCCTTAAACGGTAGGAGGTTGAGACAGCGGCAGAGTAACGAGAAGCTACCTCCGCCCGATCCGCAACCGCAAAGAAAGAGCAGCTTGCCTTCCCCAGTGAAGCAAAGTGCGCCCGACATATCTCTGGATGACCTCAAGTCATCGGTGAATATTTACTTCGGTGCGGCCAACAGAATAGCCGCCGGTGAAAAGTTCGTCATTAAAGCGAAGAGAATAGCGCCGAACGGCCAGGCGCAATACCTCATCGAATGGGAGGGACTCAATACTTAACGGTAAATAATCAGCTTACGACGAAAAATATTATGGAATCGTATACATATATTTTAAATTGATGTCAAACGAGGGCGGCCGGCGATCAGAGAGCTGAACCGCGGCATCTTGTAATCAATTCTCGGTGTTTTCTCGGCAAAATGATTGCGATCAATTGTTTTGCGTTCACATGCACTGCCACTTGTTACGTACATTTCATAAAAATGTATGTATTTATCGGCGTATATAGAATACGTGAGTGTTCTTGTAAATGTGTGTTCTTACAATTGAGTTTTTAATTTGATTCGCATGAAGATTGTCTTCACGCGCGTTTTCATTGCGACGCGTTCAAAAATCATTTTTTTACTTGACAATTTATTGAAGCTTATTTATTGCATTGTTTTTATTCTCAATTTTTATTGACGCTTGAAAATGAGATGTTCGTTATTTAGCAAAAATATTCTTTCGATGTATTTCATCTAATTTTAACCATCAGAAAAGTACGTGAATGTCTGTTCCTTGTTGTCTCACGCATCTATTTTAAAACGAGTGTAATGAAATACTCGTTCTCGAAGGACATTTACAAGAACAATCAGCTGTATCGCTTATCGATTGTAAATAGTGTAGCATAGTAGAAAAAAAAAAAAAACTTGCGGAAGAGAATTCGACACGATGTGAGCCGCGGCGACAAGAGAACGATCCGCGTGCTCTGCATCCGTAAAACAGAAAAATTGGCCAATCGTCCCTGACAGAGATGCGACATCAAAAGCTTGAAGCAAAAAAAAAAAAAAAAAAAAAAAAAAAAAAAAAAACAAAACAGACATCCTGCAAAGGTTATTTTTCAATATACTTGTAGACATAGTCTTCGGCTTCTGTGACTCCATTGTCTCGAATTACAATTTACTTTTGTGGACGACGATCTTATAATGCGAAATAAAATCGAGATTACGAGAAATTTAATTTTTTACTACGAGTTTAAGAAATTTTTACTATTACGCACGTCCGAAGAATAAAGATTGAATGTTTATTAAACATCAAATAACTAAAATATTCGCCGGATATTTACTGAACTTCTGTGCTGTGAGAATTCAAAAAATACAGTTAGCGTATTGTAATGTTTTCCAAACAAAGGTGCAAGAGCGTTGTAACTCGAGACGAATGAAGTTGCAGACTTGGCGTTGCTCATCATTGTACAAGATTAAGAAGAACAGGCATCATCGGTCGAAATTAAACGAAAAACATAATGTATACTGGACACGTAAGTACTTGGCCAAGTTATCTGTGCAAAAAAAAAAAAAGAAAAAATAAAAAAAAAGAAAAAACCAAGTAACGTATAAACAGCGAACTTCAAACTCGTTATATCAAGTATACAATGTGTGAACTCATTATCGTATAGATACGCACCGTGCAAAGACGATTTTACGCATTAAGCGGGCGGGAGATGAATTGCAGTTGTACATAAAATAAAAATAAAACAAAAAAAAAAAAAAAATCGGAAACAATCACAAGTTTAGGAAAGATATGGCAATCCGTGAAATGTAACCAGTGTGTCACAGATCATCTTAGTTTTTGATACAGATTATTTTGTACTCTGAAAATCCTGCGCCTGGGATTATTCTGTAATAAGAAAATACTTTACCTTAGATCGCACAGAATCTATTTGGTCATAACTTACTAATCAGATGATATTTAAAAGCGAACTTGTAAGCGATATGATAATATACAGTTGTGTAATTGCCGTCATTAGAGTTCCCAAATCAAAAGAGCTTATTAGAAGGGCTAAAAGAAAAGAAAAAGTATTTGATTTTTTCGCCTGCGACGAATTATTATTATCAACGACAATTAGATTTTGCGACGAAAGATTCGGTTTAAATTCTGTAAATAACACATGTTGGCTTGTTACAACGCATCACTCTGACGGGAAACTGAGCATGATTTATATATTATTCCGTTCTTCCTGTCGCTCGATTTTTATATATATCGAAACAATTGTCGACAAGTAAAGTTTTACTCGGGAAGAAAATTTTATCGCGTTTATACTTCAATTTAATTTTGTGGTCGAGAATTAAAAAAAAAAAAAGTTTTTACTGAATAATACATTATCTGCTCAAATAATTTTCAAGTTTCCCACTGACTTAAAAATAACAAATCTACAAAATGACTTAATGTTTGAATATTAACAAAACTTAGGAGTATATATTCAGTTTTATTGCTATTTATTGAAACTTTTGCAACAACACACATTTGCGTTTTAGTTTCTTTATTTTTGTTTTTATTCGAAAAGAGGCTTGAGCAATTTGAGGCCACTGTGGTATGAGACGCGAGATCTTTTGTGAATTGCCGTTTTGTTTTCAATTTTTTTTTTTATTATCGTAAGATCTCTCTCTAAAGTGTCAAAAAAAAGCTCGTATCTTCCTTTCGCGCGAAACTTCGGCGAGTAATTTACAAATTTATACAATTAAGTGTCTTACAAATTATTTTGTCTATTTCGATTACTCAAATTTTATTTTGTATAAATTACTTCCTCGAAAATCTTCTTTGTAATATATAATATATACGTATAGTTCGTTTGTTTCGATATATTATTTAAAAAAAAAAGTCTACGTAAATTATATACACACGTTGTTCACACACAATTGTAACGATGGTAGAAACATTTTGCTCGTTTTTGGTTTTTTTGTTCGATTTATATGTACCACAAAAAAGCACAATCTCTATCTTTTTCTCCCTAACGTAGATAAAAATATTTTACGAAAGCAAGTAAAAAACGAAAAAAATGGACACTGCCAAACTTCTAAGTTATATTTAAGAAATGACGTCGGACACACAACGCGTTGTGTGCGCTATGATATAGTAATGTTTGTAAGTAAGTGAAATTTCAATCTGTATTTATCGTCACACACACACACACATACACACACACACATACACCATTATTCCATACGCGAATGCTTAACGAAGCGGCTGTCGTGAGTGCATGATTTCGCGGAGACACGTGCTGATTTGCGACGAAAATTTCATAACATGTGCATGTACACGCGCAATATCCAAAAACACGAACTTTTTCGACTGTGATCGACAAACGAGAATGGCACGGGAAAAATAAAAGTCTCACAATTAATTTTAACGCATCTTTGTATTAAGAAATTCCTAATTGAACGGCAGTACTCTATGGCGTACGGGAGATATGTGAATTCTATTCTAGTAAGAAACGAGAAACATATATATATATATATACATATATATATGTAGAACGTCTAAATTGTCTAAATTTATATTTCCCGATTCAGTGTGACGAATTGTGAAACTTGTGCTTGAGAATTTCGTACCGTCGTGCAATTATAAATCTCGAATGCATAGAGAGATATAAATTTGCTTTCTTTTTAAAATACACATTTTAAAAGAAAATTTATTTCTTTTAAATCAATTATTAAGAAACCATATTTGTTTTTCTTTTTAAAATCAATATTTTAAAAGAAACGCATTGTTTCAAAATGTGAACGCGAAAGTTTGTTTTTTCTCTGCCATCTCGTCCGGTTGAACACATTAAAAATGTGAGACTGTTCCGTCGACGATTTTTTTTGCCGTTGACTTGTTTTTTTTTTCTCGTAATAATTGCTTAAATTTTAAAACACGTTAAAAATGCTTTTTGAATTTTTCTTTCGATAAAAATCAAAAGATCGACCGCGTTCCGTTCGGGTCTTACGTGACAATCGGAAAGTTCAGAGGAATCGCGATTAACGTCGCGGACGTAAATTCGTGTTGATTCGCCCGAATTCCAATTGCCGGCGATAACAGTCGCTCATTCTGCGGAGAGTCAATATCTGTAATTAAAAAAAAAAAAAAAAAAATTAAATCGCGACAAAGAGATTTACAATTGATCGCGCACGTTGCGAATCGGCATGTCCGAGCGTTCCGTCTAGGACGGAACGTGTGCGCGACGAGCGAGATCGTTAATGCCGGGTAAAAATTGTAACTGCCAATATCGCGTGTATAATAAATTGAATCATTAAGTGTAAAACTTGACAAATATAAAGTTTTATACTTGATGATTTAATATTATGACTCCCACTTACACACACACACACACACACATACATATATACAAACATCTCTCGTCCATCTCCTTTTTTTAACGTATAAAATACCCTACAAATATACATCAGAGAATGAGAGAGAGAGAGAGAGAGAGAGCGCGAGAAAGCTTAATTATATCTTATGTGCCGTTCGTATGGTGATTACAGAGCGTGCGATACAGGCTCGAAAAAAAAAATAGCGTGTCACTTCCAGAATCGGATCGTTCGATCCTCATCTTCGGTGCGTTTGTAGCGTTCCTCGTGCGAGATTTCAATGAACGTTATCTCTCGATACAATGTGTTCTCTGTCGCAGCGTAAAGGGAATTGGGAATTTTATAACGTTTTTAGGAATTTATAGCGTTTTCATTGATTAAACCAGAAAGTTATGTGATAATCATACGTCCTGGACTTAGTCCTTTCTGTGTATACATACATGAAATGTATCATACGCATGTAAAATGTATAGTATCATGGAGGACAAAGAGTACCGGGTGTTTTGCTATAAAAAAATTGAAATTTTTGGAATACTTGTGAGGAAAAGAAGCAGCTTTAGTCAATGCGCGATCAAATTGTTGTTTCGAAATTTAGAGTATTCCGCGAATGATTCATGTTGCGCGAATAATAAAATAATCGATTGGATTATTAAAAAAAGAAAAAACAAAAAAAAATAAAAGAAAATTAAAATAAAGTAATTATAAACTGATTACGTATAAAATGAATTATTTAAAAAGTTATGTAACTGTGCGTGACACTTGTCATCGAACACGAGTGAGATTGATTTAAATTTAAATATAAGTCTCTCTCGATTGTTAATATAAATATTTTTTATAATTTACGTCACAGTTCTTGCTCGTTGAACTATGTATTTGTAAAGAAAAAACCCAATCGATTTTTGCGTTGATATTCTATCATCTACGATGTACGATTTCTTGCGTGATAATCTGTCACGTGGAAAATACGATATGATCTCGATATATCGTATAAAATACGTGCTAACAATAATTGAAGTGTTAATCAAAGTCGAATGCAAAAAACGTTGTCATTTGCTTTACATGTTATCGCGGAAACAGATTTTTTTTACTTATTTGTACACACTTTTGTAATCACATATGTGTGTTAATCTCTCGAAACTGGTCTAGAATAAATTATTTAAGATTGTGTGCAACAAGAAGAACACAGAGATTTTTGTGCCAGCAACGTGTTCGTAGGAAATTTTATGCTTAAAATATGTATTTTCGACAATATCGTGTAACGTGTAAGAGTCGGTTTTGCGAAGTGTTCGTAATTTTCGTACGTGTAAAATTTTTGCAACGATCAATCAGGTGACAAATGTCTTCGTGCCAACGAATGTTGGAACTCTGTTTGTTCATTTGAAACGGGAAGAATCTGCCGCGTTCTTTCGCGCAATCACCAAATTTTTTTGGTTTTTGTTTGTTTTTTTTTTTTTTTAGTGTAATAAGATTCGACGCGATCTCCTCTACGGCAAATGAATGTTTCCAAACACTACCATGTTTTCACGAGCGTAATTAATCGTCGAGCCGAAAATCGATTCTGTAATCTTCGTGCGGAGATGGATGACTTGTGATTGGAAATAGTGACCGAAATAGTGTGAAAAAACGAAAAAACAAAAAAACGTGTGCTTCGTGTGAATGCTTAATTTGCTCGTACGTGTGTGTATGTACGTATGTGTATATTTGTGTGTGCGCAATTAATTCTATAAAACAAAAAAACCCAGAGCAAAGCGAGCGATTTCTCAACAGACTAAACATCATAAAAAGGGCGAGACAATATAAAACACGATGATGTTTCCGGCAATCCGCGCGAGAATTCTTATTTGTACGCTCGTTTCTTCGCGAAATCGGAAGATTGTTTCGAATACTCTTGATATAGTGAAGTGTGATAGAACCACTCTCTCTCATCGCCGCAGATCTCTGAATTTATATTTCTGCATACATTTCCATTTTTAACGTTAATTCAGTAATAGTGGACTCTCTGTATATACACCGCCTGCGCTTATATGTTGAATTATTATTACCGCTCTTGCTAACGTACCTTTCCGACATCCCTGCCGTTCGTTCGCAAAAAAAATCGCTCGCGAGAACGCAACACTGTTCTTGCGCAAGAAGACGTACGTTAATTTTTTAGATTAATATACGTCATTTATGGAGAAGAAAAATGTATTCTCAGAGTTTTAAGATTTTTAAAATGATTTTTTTCCATTCTCGCGATTGTAATTAGATTCAACACGCAAACACATTCGTAATAACGAGAAGGGGATGGAAAGGAAACGGCAATGGAGAGCATTTTTACGTTTATTTGATATGTGTAGATATGTATACAGAATGTCCCAGCGAGTTATCGTCGAGTAATCTACGTATTTTATTGAATAATCCAAAGTTTGCTTTTTTTTTCCAAGATATTTATTGAATAATCCAAAGTCTTCTTTTTTTCAAGAAGTTTTATCTACGCAATTCCTGTATTTGTTTTTTAAACTATCGAATAAAATTACAAATGTGTCTGTAGATACCATGACATGAGGTTCTCGTAACGAGACTCGTTTATCTGCACGAAAATAAATTTTTCTTTCTTAAATAACAAAAAGGTCGACTTTATAAAAAAAAAAAACAAAAAATCCGTAGAACGACGATAATTTGGGACACGTATATGCGCATATATAAATAGTTTTAGATTATCTTAACGAGCTATACAATTGTTTTTTTTTCTTCCGAGCTGGCACTGATGGTACACGCCGCCCGTCGTTGCCGCGCCAAGCTTATTACGAAAAATTCGCGTGTCGTTATCACACATGGCACACGACGTACGGTGCTCGCTCTCCGTGTTCATTGTTGTTTACTCAGCTTTTTGTAAAGAGACTGATCTATAAACTGATTTCTTCACTCCCCTCCCCCGCCCTCTCACCTCACTTTTCATATACACTTCATCCATTCTCATCGACTCAAAGTGACGCGCATGCGGAGATCCACGTACAAAGTTGAAGCGAGAAAAAAAAAGGAAAATAAAATGACCGGTCTCAAGAATGACCAATGATCACGGTACCGCTGTAAAGAGTAATAAACGATACACGTAGACTTACCTAAGACAATGTTCGTCTCTCTCTTCCGTCTGTTCCTCAAAAATATTCTACCGTATAATTTGAAGAAGTTTTGAAAGAATGTTACGAACGTGCGGTTTTACTAACTTTGGTTTTATTATCGCTTTTAGTAAACTATGCGACAAAGAAATGGGATGGTGAGTTCAGGGAACACGAAAAACAATTTATTCAATGAAATCGATATTTTTTTCTCTTTTCAATTCTGCATTTATCAAATATATATATATATATATATTGTATAATAATTGCGCGCATAGGAAATAAGAACAAATTTTTAATCGGAGAGGAAGTACAATAATAATTACGAATTGACAAACTATCAAATTTTTGTAACATGATATGACAAGTCTCGTATAATCGTACTGATTTTCGCAGTTTTAACATTATTTTGATCATGTACGCACGTTACTTTACGTACATAATAAAAAAAAAGGAAATAATTATACCGCATATTTGCAAAGATTCTTTCGTTAAGCCTTATGTTGACGTCACGCATTACGCAATCATCGACTTGTCGACTCAACATTGTTCCTTGGAATTGTTACTCATTAGAATATCATTTTCTTTGTGCAAGCTTTGAATCATAAACAATGCAGACTATTACGCAAAATTTTATCGCGTTGACGGAAAAGATCGAACGAATGAAAAACCGATAAAAGCCGACGTTGACAATTCGTAAAGTTTGTACAAATTTCGTTTTATTTTCTTTTCGTTTCACAAAAATAATGATATGAAAAATACTGCAATTGGAGCTCTTAATACCGTTCATCAGCGTCGGGTCTTATTAAATCTTTTTTCTTTTATTTATATATCTTTGGATATTTTATTTATATATCTTTGATATTTTAAGATTGTTAAAGTTTTACTAACAATACAATTTAATAATTTTTCTTCTAAGTTGGTAACAAGTTTCGTTTAAATTTCTTAACTTTCAATAATTTCGCAAAGAATCCGAGAGAATGCACAAAGCAAGTGTGAAATATACAATATCGCGTAATATCAACAGCGAGCACAAACAATATCGATATGTTGCCATGTATAAATACATTGTACAAAAAACTGATATAGAAAACTTTACAAAACAACTAATTGTATCTACAAGGATACAACGGAGACTTAACTCATTGAATCCTAGGTTGATAAATAATTATATACATATTTTGTGTGTATTGCGATATCTTCACTGTGAAGAATGCAGAAAAAAATTTCTCTTTCATGAGCGTAAAGATTATTCGTTGACTTGAAAAACAGCCTACATTAGATTGTCAATTCAACATTTACAATCTAAAAAATATCTTGATAAATTTTCGTATTAATATATATATATTAACAGTTTTTGGTGTTACCATTGTAACTACTTCGCTACCTTAGTCTACGATGAGAATCTCCCGGGAGATTATTTGATTCTGTCGCCGTTAAAAAAAAACCGACTATCAAACGTACGTAATTATCGTCAGGGTGTCATCACGCTTGCTAGAGAAGGGTATATCTCGGCTTGCAACGGCCCGTAGTCGACCTCCTCGCCGTCCACGGATATGTGCCCGTTTGTTCCCTCCATAGGTTCTATCCGAAACGCCTTTACGGGTATCATATCGACGCCGGCGCAGGCCAAATGTGTTCCGGTACTCAGACCTAGTAAAAACTGATAAGCGGAGAGATCAGTGAGTATTGCACAGTTTCGTTTCACGCTTCTTCTAAAGACACAGACTCACTTGTACTAAGTTAGCTCGTGTAATACCGGCTTTAACTATTAAGAGCCAAATAACTCCATCCGCTAAGCTGGCACGTGGCGCAAAGAAATAATCTTGTCCCAAGTGCGTCTGATAGGCTGCATGTACCATTATGAATTCACCTACGAAAATTTCAAACGTGAAACATGTATAAGTATGTGTGTATAAATGTTAAATGTAATGGATCGCAATTAAAACAATTTTTTATATAATGTAACGCTGCAGTGTGCTTTCACATGAGTGTTTCTTCAATTACGACCCATTATATTCGGCATTTTATTTAAGCTGACGTTTACTGTGAATTTAACTGGAGTCAAAGGGTTAATAAGTGACATATTACGCAGCGACCTTTGAACCAGATTATATGACGATTACAACAAACATCTGTCTTCGAATTCGTCTTTTTCTTTGTGCTGGAACGAAAACTCTCAATTTGGCTGCGCGTATTGTAATATTTTACTAATATTCAATTTTTTTGAATACTATATTGTAACGCGGAATAAAAAAACAAAAAAAAAAGAAAAAAAGTGATTTTAAACCTCGCAAATTTTATGATTCAAATCGCAACATTTTCTGGATTGAAAACAATATGTTTGCGTTTGCACATCAGCACGTTGACATGAAAAAAATCTTATAATCTAAACATTATGCTTCACCTTGTACCGTCGTCCAGCAATTTGAGAGTTGCGTAGTTAGCGCAGGAAGTGTGGACGATGGTCCGTACATGACTTGGCTGTTACCGGCATTGTTCGCACCTTAGAGAGAATATATCAAATTCGTTAAAATGAAGAAAGTAAACGCGGATGTTACGTAAAATAAATTTGTAGAACGTACGTACAGTTCATTTAATAAGTAAAGCACACACACACACGTACCAATCTCAGCGCTATCATTATCATCGACACTGTGATAACTCGAGACCGAGGCTGTGCTGAAGTAAGTGGATTTCGCCGATCTTGCGGAGTAAAAGCTGTCGAGTCTGTGCCTCTTCACGACATCGGTCTCGAGCGACAGGTTTTCGGTTACCACGTCGCTATCGTCATTTAACTCGGATGACTCACCGAAAGAGTCATGAAAGCTCTTAGACTCGGGTGCGGCACAATACCTACGTACAATAATTTTTCATAAGCACGTTAACAATTATACGGTGTTTGCCGGGACAAATTTAACTCGACATTGACAAAAGAAAAAAAATTATCTCGTCGAGTTGGATTCTTTCCGTGCTATTCATTTATTCCATTTTCATAATTCAATAAATTTATCTCTTATTAAACACATTTATACATATGCAACAGTAAAAGTATTTTACATATGGCGACGTTGTGTTATTTAATTGTCAGTTTTTGTGCGACGACTAATAATAATAACGTCAATTTGCGTTACCTGTCGAGTTCGTTCTCGTAGCTTCTCGAGTGCGACAATATGTTCTCCGTGCCGTACTCTTTGCAATAAATCTTGCCGTTTCCAGTGTTTTCAGACGAGGAAACCTTGTTGCAGGGCAAATACGACACTTTCCCCTTATACGTCCTCAGACCTATTAAGCGCGCTACGCTCCACACGGTGAATCTCTGGCCTCCAATTGCGCGCAGCCGTTCGCTTTCGATGTCAATGTCGGCCAGCAGACCCCAGCCCACCGATAGAAACGAGAAGAGTATCCGATTTCTAGTCTCCACACGCACGAGATCCATCGGCGTTCTCTTGCATTTAACAGCCGACAGCGCGCTGATGAGCAACGGATTGCGGTCGTACGGCTCTCTGCGAGAACATCATCCTATTATCTTCTCGTTGAATGAAAACGCCGACGTGTGTTGTCGTACGCCACTGTATCATAACTCGAATAATCGTATCCGCGAGTTGTTTTATATTAGAGAGAAGACCGAAAGACCGAGATGTACAAATCGCGCTCGTGAACACGCTTCGAACACGCATAGTGCACTTTGATACGAGAGTCGTCCCACTCGTTGAACTACGCGTCACACAGGGTCGATGAAATGGTTCGATTATGCAACGCGTCGTTACAATCGCGCGCGCGATTCTTGCGTTCTATTCGACGTGATAATTATGTCAAGGGAGATACAAAACATGACCTACTCTTTGGCGTAAGCGATGGACTTCGCCAGGCCGTTGCCGGAGCCGCACGGTATCACGCCGAGCGGCAACTCGCGCAAAGCCCTTTCCCAGTCGGGTCTCTGGAAGAGTCCGTTCACCACCTCGAAGACGATCCCGTCGCCGCCGACCATCAGCAGGCCGCAATACTGATAGATGTCCTTGGTGCGCACGAATTCGCGAGCGTAATTGGGATACTTGGTGATGTGAATCTCGTAGGACCTCTCCGCCTCCGACAGGATCGGATGGATTCTCTTCTGAAAGGTCTCTCTGCCCCTGCCTGGTCCCGATTTCGGATTAAGCAGAACCAAAAGTTTCCGATTCTCCCCCGGACACTCTGTAACATTGCAGCGAGAACGCAATTGCAATTTTCCGACTGCGATATAAATCAAGTATTCAAAGTATTCAGTATTGCGACTCGATAATCGTAAATTCCTATTAAGAGTCACACTTCGTATGTAAAAACTGAACGTTATTTCCGGAACGTTTTTTTTTCTTTTCTCAACACACTTGGAAATTTTTTTTTTTTTTCTTAGACACTCATGCATATTTATTAGATTACAATGTCTCGATCTGACAATTGCGTTATTTACAAGATCAGAAATAGTTGATGAAACGCGCTCTGTATCTGATTGCTGTTAATTTATTTGTTTATATAATTGCCGACGCAAAGACACGCAGCAAATTTGCTGCGTGTGTATCTTTTGTCAGATGCGTCTTGAAAGAAATAAGATCTCGTTAGACAGTTTGCACGTGTACAACTACGCTGACGCATGTGCATGGTGCGCGCGTTAGTAAGAGCGTATTTTTAAAGACCTTCGAGTAATGAGTCTTTCTACTTTCAAATGCTCGCGATATTAGAAAGCTAAACGTATCTTATTTGTCGCTTATCTGAAACGCGTTTACGAGCGAAATGTAGAGTTGATATATTTTTGTTCTAGCGTGTGTTCGCAGGTACACGTGTAATAAATCTTAATCTGTAATAGGAAATAACGTAATTATTAAATTCGGATATTTCTATCGGTGTTTATGTAAATAACACCGTTTGCGTAACGTTTGCGAGTTGCATCACGCGCCGCGGCGTATTTCGTTCGCGCGATGTTTTTTCTGCAACGAGTTATCAGATCCGAATTAATATTCTCTCGTGAGAATTAAATATATACAACAACGCGACGTCACATACAAAACTGTAAAAACTAAAGAATTTTCATCAACTAACTAACGCAAAAGCAAGCACGGCTAATTGCGTGCTGCAGCTTTTAAAAAACAAATACTCGTACTCGCAGATAAGATAATAAGATTATTATTGATCTTTGATTGAATACTATGAAAAAAGTTGTTGTCACAAACGAACAATGGACTTTTTTTTACGTGACACACGCAGAGAGAGAGAGAGAAATATTGAAATGCAAGCAATTGTATTCGCGTGAATGATGATTTCGGAATGGATTTTTAACGTGCGAGGCGAATTGTCTCTTTTTTTTCTTTTGTCAACAGTATAATTTTTGAAAATATAGTGTTTTTTTTCAGCGAACACGCGCAAATCATCACAAACAAAGTAATATTGTGTCTTTGACATCATTGGCAGTTTTCATCTCGTGTCATCTTTCGGATTCCTCGAAGTAATCACATTACGTAAAAACACGTTCATCATCTCTTTCTCTTATAATCGATTCTCTTATACTATTTCTTTCACACTGACATATGAAATTTATTCGAGTATCGTCAGAAGTGAAAAATCAATTTTTTTTTTCAAAGCCGCGAACGAATTATTATTCTTCTTTGCGCGACACGCGTCGAAAGGAATGAACTTTATATTTCACAAACATGTGCAACTCATGATACAAAGTGACGAGCGCTTTTATCTCTCTCTCTCTCTCTCTCTCTCTCTCTCTCTCTCTCTCTCTCTCTCTCTTCGAGATTCATCGGTAAATCGATATCTGTATGAATTTCAAAAATCAGGGCGAAAACGAGAGCGGATTGATTGAAATACCGATGCGATAATCAATCTGCGCTATCATGTGTAACAAGTGACGCGGAGGCGTGTATGCACCTTCGCATTGTGAAGATGCACCGAATATCGGTTTTTATTGTTTGAAGTGTTATTGGCGCTTGAAATCGTTGGAACTTCACGTGGGAAGACGTAATCGCATCCGATTGTAATTTCACATAGAGCTGAGGGCGCGATACGCCTTCCCACGTGAAACCGAAAACCCAATGATACTTAAAACAATGAAAAGCGTTATTTGTGCGCAGCTTTCATGCGAGACGGCATTTACGATCCTCTCGATTGATTTCCATAATAGAAAACAAATTTCTCGACATCTGAAACTGTAACTTCTCGACTCGGCGAGAAGAAAACTTTGAACGCATAAATTATTTATTTTTTCACGTCGCGAACGTCGATGCAAATAAATATCAACTACAGAAACATTTGTCAGATGGATAATCTACTCGGCGAATTTTGCATAATGCAAGTTGTGTGCCGCGAATGGACAAATTGATGCTGACTCGCGCGAGCTGAACGCCAATAGAAAGGACATTGGTCGCGACAGACCCGCGTGTTATTGCCGCGACAAACATTATTGTTGTCGGGAAAAACGAGACATATCGGACTTTCGTCTTTGTGTGTGTGTGTGCGCGCGTATAAAGCGCGGCTCGCGTGACAAATAAAAAAAAAAAAAAAACGAAATCGCGGAACGAACACGCGCGCTGAAATACCGTGCACGAAGAAGGTCGAAAAAATCAAATCAGGAAGTCGCGTTTCGTAATGAAAAATGTTTTATTTTTTTTCTTTTGCGATACGGCGAGATAATGTTGACCTGTTGTTGAAAATCGCGCGACGAACAAGGCTCTCAATGTCAACGAGCGAATATTTGACACCGAACAAAACAACATGACATGATTGATGTCATGTTGTTTTGTTCGAGAAATCAACAGGCCATCGCAATTGCAAACGAGGCAAAAAAAAGGCAACTTTGCGACTGCTGGATGAAGTTCACTCTGTATTTATAGCAGTTATCGCGCAACGATATCGGTCATTAATTCGCGATAATCTCGTTAAAATATGTTTTCTTTCGCGCGTATACTACATTTCGACGTGTTGTACAAAACATTGGCCTGCAAAATAAAGCGCCGCTGATTTATAATTTATAAATCGGCGTTAACATAAGTTCACATTATCAGCGTTAATTAATAAATTTATATTATAAATCAGCGTTATGTCGAATTTAATGCGCATATCGATTGAAAAAGAAACACTTCTCGGCATCGACACGTGTCAGAGCTTGTGGTGTAAACATCCGCGTGTGTTTTTCTAAACATTCTTTAATATGTAAAAACTATTGCGTAACACGGAGTCTTCTCTGTTTCGACAACAGAGTAACGAACATTTACATAACTTTGGCGATCGCGAGAGAAAATTACGACAATTTTTATTACTTTATGCCTTTGTATGTAAATCCGAATTAATTCGAGTGACGTACAATACACTTTAACAATCGTTTGTAATACGCGACTCATTAACGCCAGAAAAACATGAGGAAAAATAGCGTTAAAAAAAACTAATGTATGAAGTGTATGAAGAAAAAAATAATACGTGCATCAGATTGTGATGTTTGTTGGTAACGAATACTTTGTAATCGCAGAATGCGTTATATTTTAAAGCGATCGCGAAAATTGTTTTATTAAAGTAAATGAGAGTCGCACAGCGATGTCGCGCGTACTGCGACACGCATTAATTATTTGTGTGATTGTTTTAAATTGCGAGATTATATAAGAGAAAAGAAACACGGAAACTTACAGGGGCGGCGCGCGGAAAAAATACCTGCGGAGGTACGGTTTTGATTATTACAACCTCGATGTAATTGCCATTTGCATAAGCGTATCGCACGGGAGAGGGAGAAGAAGCACGGGTGATCATTATTCGGTAATTACGCGTGTCACGCCGAGTGCAAGCGAGGATCGGTGCAAAAACTTTATCGCTCCGTTAAAATTTTGTGAAGTTAAAAAACAAAAAAAAATGAATATACTAAAAAATTTTGCAAATTATATTTAAATGTTGAATGTCAAAGCAATTCGTTACAAAAACTTTTCAAAGAAAAACTCAACTTAATGCAAAAAAAAAAGAATGAAATATGTATATTATATATTTTATCAAAGCATCTCATTACGATTATGTACAATCTCACCGATGACTTATATTATGTAACTAGAATAACAAGCCTGACAAATCGGATCATATAAATTAGGATAATGTTTAACGATGCAGCAAGAATATAAACGGTCCGTGATTAATTAACATTTGTACAACCTTAACTCCAATTAATTATTAATATATTTATACGGTCTACGAAGGGGTTTTTTGTGTCCTCCCGCCGCACACTCACCCCCGATCAATGCCTCCAGATTCCCGTGACTGGGGCTCATCAGATTTCTCGGTACCGGCACGTTGGCGACCAGACACTTAATCGCCAATCGCCACCTGCTCGCCTCCCGCAGATTGTCCTCGTGTCTGTCGAAGCTGCGAAAGCGCAGCGTGATGGTGGTGCGCTCGCGTCTGAACGCGCCCTTCACCCGCGTCTTCTTCAAGGTGTATGCGTATATGTACAGATACGCCGAAGTGTCGAGTTCGTCGTGATGCTGATAGACCTCGGCCAGTTCCACGAGCTTCAGCTGCGACTTGGACGCGCCCGGACCGCATGCACAGCTCCCGGCGTTTCGCCGCCTCGACCGCATGCATCGACAGCCGATGATGTCAGCCAAAGCAATCGTCTCGGTCTTGGACGTGCCGTTGTGCTCCTTGTGCAAGCTCAGACCTTTCTCGGTCAGCCTCACCTTGTAGTACGTGTTCTTTTTGGATGTCACATAGAAGATCTCCTCGAGAACGGCGCTGCCACTGCCCTGGACGTCTTCCATGGTGCGCCGATGCTTCGTCTCTACCATTTGGAGAATTGGTCGCGTATTGGAAAACACCTTGATCGAGAGAATTGCAGCCGGTTTACCTTGCGGAACTCTAACTCGCCTTGCATCAGATTTTTAAGTACAGTCAAGACAATCTCGCACTCGCACTCTGATCTCTCCTTTCCTCTCGCGCTATTCAACTTCAATGTCTCTCGATGCGCGAGGAAAGCACGTAATGTAATCTGGCACAGATTACTCGAAACTGTAAACAAATCTCGCTAATCGAAAATGCACGAGCGTGAGTGACTTAGTGTGGATGTTTTCGTTACTCATTCACAACGATAACGAGGAGTCGATAGACAGACGTCCGAGTCGGCATTCGTTATCGTTCATGAAGCGAATCACGAGCTATTCCCTCGTAATCGTCATCGCCACGTGTACAACTATGTATTTTCAACCAGAAGCGTCGGTCCCGAGGATTTCGTCTCTTTTTACACTGATGAGTCTATCTGATTCACGTCCTTCGGAACGTCGTTCTTCAGAAAAATCACAGAGACGTGCACGAACCGCGCGCCCGGAAGTTTGTTTCGTCTAGCCGCGGGATCGTGCAAAAAAGTCTGACGTTTATCTGCTTGATCCGAATAACTTTTATTGACACAATACAACCTTGAGCGACCGTTTCGCTCCGAGCCGCGGACACACGCAATGCACCGGGAGTACACGATGTAAACCAAACCAAACTGTCGAGAGGCCTATATCTATCAGGGCTGCTAACCCTGCCAGCAATGGTCGGTCTCCCCCACTATAGTTACCACCTCTTGCGACGCATTGCCCGCGTCTTACCCCTCGGCGTGAGCTGTTCCATTCTACGGACGGGGGAAGATATGTGCAGCTGTAATGACAACCTGCTGGATAACTAGCCTTACTAGATTTTCCGGACTGTCTTCTCAGAACGCGCGAGCGTTACAAGTTTTAAAGCGAAGCAAATTTCACACACGTCCGTTGAATAATTTCTCTATAAAACCTACACTTTCTGATCTTCTTTCTCCTCTCTCTTTATTCCTGCAGAATCAAAAAAAAAAACCTTACAAAACCTTACAAAATTACTTTAATTAACTCACTTTGTTCTGTACATATCTTGCAGTAAGCGTGTGTTGTTTTGATGTTGCCGCGTCGTCGAATGTTTCAAGGAAATCTCTTGTAGTCCGAAATTACGAGCCAATTTTATTAATTAAAATATTGTTTAAGTCAACACTCGGGTGAGCTAATCGCACAGCTCGCTACAAACATCAAATCGTACGCAGAGAACAGAACCGCGAACGAATTCGCGGACACGCGACAGAACCGAAATAAAACATTTTTATTCACCGAATTGGTCGTGTAGTTCACATGCGCGAAACGTGGACATCGCGGCGCTTGGGATACGGCGACACGTAAAACGCGCGTCGATGGTCGAGCTTCCTCGAACTCGATTGGTCGATACATCGAATCGATCAAATACTGATTGGACATTGCGGCTTACGTGGCATTGCGAGCCGAACTTATCGTTTGTTATCTAAGTTCTAGAAAAAGTTCTAGAAAAGTTCTTTTTATTGCTTCTTATATATATTTCTCAGAACAATAGAAGTAGTAACAGAAGTATCCTCTCATATTTTATTGCATTTTAGTGCTTCGTCATACACACCATTAGCTTTCTCGCTACAAGCTCAGCATTCTAGAAACGACGACGATTTCGAAACTATCGGAAAAACGTGAGTTTTTTTGTTTCTGTTTGTCCGTGTTTTTCATAAACAATTTTGATATACATTTTGCGCCCGGTACGGTGTAAACAGTCGCATTTGCGTCGAGGAGAATCGGCGCGCGCCTTTGTTATGGCGATTACGTACTTTTAGCACGAACAGCTGATTCGGCGAGTGTTTTCCCGCGTAGTGTGTGCGTGTAATGCACGTATGCGCGATTCGTGTGGCGGTGCGACGAATTAAAATTTGCGAGTGGTGGTCGATTTCGCAGGTGTCTCCGGCACGATCCGTTGACACGAGGAGAACATTCGTTTGAAATAAGATTCATTGACGTGTCCTAAATGACGTAATTGGTTGACGAGGCGGAGAAACGGCATTCTTACGAATGTCCACGTACGTATCAGGTGCGATCAATTGCGCACTTTGCGGTGCCCTGAGAGGGCGATGAGCACACGTTGTAAGGTCACGTTAGCACCGGTGTTGATTTTGTAATGAGACTCCGCGTTTGAATACCGTTCGCCGGCAGCCATGGAGTTCAACAGAAGTGTCGCGTTGCTGTTGTTCCTGGCGTTTTTCCTGTCGTGCACCGCGGAATTGGGCAGCGGCGCGAAAAAGCGCGGTGACATCACACAGAAATCGAATTCTAACGAGGAGACCGAGAAGGAGGAGGACATCACCGTCGAGGAGATCGAGAGCACGTTCGAGCAGCTGCGCGAACTCGGCGCTCTGCACGACACAATATTGAAGCTGGCGATTGCTGATCCGATTCACGAGAAGATCAGCAAGCAAATCGGCAAGAAGGATGGTGCCGAGGGTAAGACGGAGACCACCAACAAAGAGACTTTGGAGAGCTCAGCGGTGAAGAACGTGTGGTCCATGATAAGCCAAGCGAAGGACATAGAGCCTTTGGATATCAGCGGAAGACATTTGGATGAAGAGGATATAGAATCCTGGGATCAGGATGTGTACGAATTGGAGGAGGAGATTCAAGAACCATTGTCACCTGAAGAGCAAGCGGGTAAAATAGGAGATGTTTTACCAGGAGAGAGATGCGATTTTTTCAAGATTTCTTCATAAAATAATCTTGTTTTCTAGCTGAGCAACTGTACAAGAATGCGCAAACTATTTTGGGCGCAATGCGCGCTAACAAGTCTGAGGGCTACCAGTTGCTTATCGAGGCGGCGAAGCTGGGTCATCGAGAAGCCAGATCTATGTTAGCTTGGGCAAGATTACTCGGAAGTCGCTTGGGTTCTACTACTTTGAGAGTATCTGTTGATAATATTCCCAGTATATTTGAGACGTTCAAGGAGCTTGCTGACACTGGACTCCCATCTGCTCACATGGTACGTATATGCTAAAATATGATAAAATAAATAACTGAGATTTCTTAGAATTTTGTGAAAATTATAAATGATTTGTGTGCAGGGACTTGGATTTTTGTATGCTACTGGTATTGGCGGCGTTAACGCATCTCAAGCAAAGGCATTACTCCACTACACTGTGGCTGCTCTGGGCGGAGACACGCGGGCGCAGATGGTCATGGGCTATCGGAATTGGGCGGGTGTAACGACGCCTACTTCGTGCGAGCGAGCATTGGACTTCTATCGAAAAGTCGCGAAGAAAGTCGCGGAGGAAGTATCATTAAGCGGTGGTCCGGTCGTGCAACGAGTGCGATTGTTGGACGAACACGAGAACCCGGGTTACAGTTCCGGGATCTTCGATCAGGATTTGATAGAATACTACCAGTTGTTGGCTAAGAAGGGCGATACTCAGGCGCAAGTTGGTCTCGGTCAGCTTCATTATCAGGGTGGTAGAGGAGTGCCTTTGGATCATGAAAGAGCTGTGCAGTACTTCCAGCAAGCTGCCGACGCCGGCAATCCAGTAGCTATGGCTTTTCTCGGAAAGGTATAAACTCCTGTGGAAACAGCGCTTATGTAGTTAAACATAAAATAAAATTTCTATACAAAATTAAATATCGTAATACTCTGTTGAGAATATATTTGTTTATTGTTTTCTGAAATAATCCTTACAGATCTATTTGGAAGGAAGCGAAATTATCAAGCAAGACAATGAGACGGCATATAAATTCTTTAAAAAAGCCGCCGAACTGGGCAATCCAGTTGGCCAAAGCGGATTGGGTCTCATGTATCTGTACGGAATGGGAGTGAAAAGAAACACTAATAAAGCGTTGGCGTACTTCACTCAAGCAGCAGAGCAAGGCTGGGTTGACGGACAGTTGCAGCTAGGCAATATGTACTTCAGTAAATATTTGCGTTTACTTACAGTTTCATGTTGTAGAGTAATGCGATTGCTCACTTCTGACTCATAAATAATAATGTATTAATTAATTTTTGTTCAGGTGGTATAGGCGTGAAACGAGATTACAAAATGGCAAACAAGTTTTTCAATTTAGCCAGTCAATCTGGCCATGTGTTGGCTTACTACAATCTCGCACAAATGCACGCCACTGGTACCGGACTGATGAGAAGTTGTCCGACAGCTGTGGAATTGATGAAAAACGTCGCCGAACGAGGAAAATGGAGCGATCAGTTGATGGTGGCGCATAACGATTACAGAGAAGGCAGAATAAACGAGGCCTTCTTGAATTACGCTCTCTTTTCCGAGATGGGTTACGAGGTCGCGCAGAGTAACGCGGCATTTATTCTTGACAGAGGAGAAACTGACGTTTTGTCGGAAGAGGAAGGCTTAGTCAGAGCTCTGGCGTTGTGGGCGCGTGCTGCCGCGCAAGGATATTCCGCCGCTCAGGTATATAAGTCGGGATATTTTTTAAATTAAACTCTGGACATTTTGTGCTGTGAATGTGAGTTTTGCTTCGTTTTTTTCAGGTTAAACTCGGTGACGCGCATTACTACGGGAGAGGAACGAAGGTCGATTACGAGGCCGCCGCGAGTCACTACCGTTCAGCGTCCGATCAGGAACAGAACGCTCAGGCCATGTTTAATTTAGGATACATGCACGAGCGTGGTTTAGGCTTGGCGAAGGATCGCCATTTGGCTAAACGATGCTACGATCTGGCCGCGGCGTCCAGTCCGGACGCACGAATACCCGTAGCGCTTGCTCTGATAAAGCTCTCCTTCCTCTTCAGTCTGGATTACATACAGGAATTCAGTTTAGTCGATCAGCTGGACAAGTGGGATCAACTGCTCGGACAAAACTGGGATCTGTATCTTATCGGATTTCTCACAGGAATGCTTAGTCTTATTGTATACTTCCGCAGACCACAGCCACCTCCCCCACCGAGACCTCCTGTTAACTAAATTTAAATTTTGTACTTTCGATTCAACTCTATTGCGTGTATATTATATATATATATATATATATAAAAATAAATTAATACTATATACATAGATTTTTCTAGGCTAAGCTTGGACAGAATTTTATAAGGGACTCGCGTATATTGGGAAATTTATTTTTGATAAATGTGATTCCTTCCGTGATGATGCAAGTTACAACTCGATTTGATATTTGTTTCGTGCTTCGATATTGTGCATGTTATATTAAGTTACTCGTATTTTAAATTTAATTCTTTAACACATACAGTTCTAAATTCGTTGTGAAATGTCCTTTTTTTAACGTCACGGCGTGCGTTCAAATGCTGCATAATGGTTTTTTTTTTTTTAACTCTAATTAGTCCTAAAACATTGCTTACTTAATTCAAATTTGCAGACTCTGAGCTTAGTTCCTAGTTTACGAAGTTCCATTACTATGCTCAATGTATGTCATACGAGTAGATGTATTCGCAAATGTATGAGTTTACTGTGAATTATTTCAATTCTTTCTGTGTCGAATAATGTATAACAATAACAAGATCAAATTTCTATTGAAAGTTCACAATTTCATGCGTTATATTTTCGAAGTATAATCTCTTGAATTACGTCTTACGCGATGTGTGTTGTTTCAACGATAAATTTTGTACGATTGAGTCATCAGCTTGTTGTTACGGTATATCACGTTTGTAAGTAGTAACACATAATATACATATAAGAAGATACACATGATATGTCAGATTTATCGCGAAGTATTGCTGTAATATAAGATAAGAATTAAAAAATTGTTGATTATTTATCTAATAAAAAATTGTTTTATTGCCAAAGAATATCTTGGTATGTACGATATTGCGCAGTGGCTGTGTAAATAATAATTGTCGAGGTAGCGTTTATCGGTCAATATTTGCGTGCTGAAACACTTGTGCGAATTGACACAATTGAAAAAGTATTAGACACATAATACTTGTATAAATTTAAGAAGTACATAGAACATATTAATATTTACATATTTCCTACTTGACCTTGTTTTACAAACACTGTACTGCATTATATACAGGACGCGCTTGAATGATTTTTTATATTAGCTAAGAAAAATAATGCATTTTGTGAGACAACGCTGTTAAGAGACGTCAATTAATTGATTTATCAGAATAATGTATTGATATATAATTAACATATATTTATAAAACAAGTGATATTACTGTATGATATTACTACAATAATTTGAAACATCCTGTATATAAATGTACATAGGTGTACACTTTTTAATTTGTTATATTTTCACTAACATCTCTTACACAATATTTTCTAATTATTTCTTCACCTTGTATTGCGCGCGAATTATGTTGTATTTAAGTGATATTTTACGTAATCCTTTAATGTAATGATATATTTGTTCATTCTTGTATCTTATTATATATTCGTATATTTATATATATATATATATATATCTTCTTTGCACACAAAAAACAAGTATTTTGGTTTGTTATCTTTTCTATGGCAACGGAGATAGGCATAGCAGGTCAAAAAGCGTTTATTGATGTTTAGTCAGCGGGGTGGAAAGTAGCGTGCGATTCCATTTAAAAACGTTTCTCGACTCGAAATTCTCGATCTAACAGAATGTTTCTCTGACGTGAACACAGTTTTTGGAACCCAAGGAGAAAATTTTTGATAAACGTACGAGACATCAACAGTATCAAAGATGATGAGAAAAAAGAAAAAAGCGCGCAAGGAAAAAAAAGTACGAAAGAAGTGTCTCAACGAACACGAAACAGTGTCTTACGAACAGCAGCTCTTAGACAACAATAGACAATTGTCGCGGTATTTATTTAGGGAAAATAAAGTTCAAACAATTTTGCGTTTTAATTCTATTTTCTATTTTTGCGCTTGACTACACAAAGTTTTTTCGCGATGCTGTTTCAAGGCTACGCAGTCGAAATGAAGAACTCGAGTGCGAGGTGAAGGATTTGACAAACAAATTCGAGCAATTGCAAGAGGATCAATCCGACGTTGTGGCGCATTTGAAACGGGAATTGGAAGGGAAGATAGAAGAGGCTCGGGAGTTGAGCGAGCGTTTACAGGCTTTGGAAGAACTGAGAAAGACGGAACAGACCGAGTGCAAGAAGAAAGAAAATGCGATGGAACTCGAATACCGCACCATGGAAAGCAATTTGAGCGCGGAAGTAAAACTCGCAGGTAACGTATCGGTAACGCGGCGCGCGAACGTACGAATATAATAATTATTCGCATTTTGTTACTTCACACACAAGCCGGAAAGCTGAACGCACTGGAAGACTGGAGACTGGCTCGCTTGGATCTGATGCGCAAATTCGAAGTCCAGGAGGAACAGATTGCGGAACAGGAGAAATTGCACAAAACGCAGCTCTTCGAAACAGAGAGATCGGTCATTATCGCAAAGGCCAAGTAAGTGACGTTTCATTGACGATTTCCAAACTCTCCTCTTTTCTCGAAATTCTCTCTCTTTCAAAACTCAAAAGATACATCTTACTTCTGGCAGACCACGGCGTTTATATTTGCAGAATGCAAAAGGAAATGGAAGAACGATTGAAGCAGCTTGCGTACGAATTTAAGGAAGCGACGAATATCCGCATAGCGGACGTGATGCACAACGCGATCAGACGGAACGTCGCGCTGAATCACGAACTGAACACGATGCTGAAGATCTGTCAGGATCTGGAGACGCGGAGCACCGAGTGCAAGGACAACGAGCGTATGCTGAGACTGCAGTGTGAAATGTTCGAGGAAGAGGCCAGACTCGCGCAGAAGGACGTGACGAAGAACAGACACGTGATGCATCAGGTCGCGCAGGATTACGTCAACATAATCCTTGAGTACGGGCGTGTGCAACGGGAGAACGTCAAACTGCAAAATTACGAGCAACTTGTGAACGAGTACAAGAAGAGATGCGCAACATCGACGGAGAAGATAAAGATTCTCCAGCAACGTTTGGAGGAGACCAGAAAAACCAAAGAAGAGGTTCTGGCGGAAGTGCGGAATAAATGCAAACAGTTCAATAAACTGAAGAAGGTTTTGAACGAGGCCAAGAAGTGCGTCTTGGAAGTTCTGCAGGTTTTTCTCGCAAAATGTTATTTAAAATACAAATTATGGACAACAGAGAGGTAACATAATTATTTTTCACAGTTGCAAGAGCACGTCTGCACGAGCGACGTCTGTCCCGTATGTTGTGTCGAGCACAAACAAAAGATTTTACACATGCTCCAAACCATATTGGAGAAACGCGATATTTCCGACATACTCAAAGACGATGACTCGCAGGAGAGCTTGGATCATGTGAGAAAAATTTATGAAAAACATCCGTAATTACAAATACACATATGTATTGTTTCAGATAAAAATACATTGTAATTTTTCAGATAAAATCGAACGAATCTGAAGACACGTTACTCACTGAGGAGGATATAGAACGAAGCGCTTCAAATATTGAGGAATTACTTCGCTTTTGATCGATATGCATTCGCAATCGGACACACGCGACATCGCATTCTTAATCGCAGCCCGGCTTGCACCAAGACTTAGTCGACGTATTACATATATTGAAATGATTACGCAATAAAACACAGAAGTGCGTGTGCGCAGAGCGAAGAGCGTCTTGTCGCACATTGTCTAATTTTCCGAAGCAAAAAAACCTCATCCAATCGTTCAAAAACTCGTTGAAAGACGCGTTATCGTCGTCCTTCGAGACAAAAGTGCACACTTATCAATGTTTCGCAAAAAAATGTTTTTTTTTTTTTTTATCAAGTAGAACAGCTTCTGCGCAGAGCGGCGTTCATTGCAGAGGTTACGACCGATGCACATATGCGAGCCGCACCTGAAATCATCGTGGGAAAGTCACATATCTATAAATCACTGACATTGGCGAGGCGGAGCTTCATATTCGCGCCGTTCGCACCTGCGATCGCGCGATTCGGCGCACCCCGCGATTCATCGCGTGACGAGAGATTCAAATTCGTCACGCTTTTCACACGCTCGATAAAATGACGGTGTTTCTCGGCAGTGATTGTTGAAAAAAAAAAAAAGAAACCAGCCTTAAAGCAGACGGAAAAGAGAAGAAAAGAAGAAGGAAGGTGGCAAGATGAAGAGCGCAATTTCGAACGACGATTTGGAATTTTGGATGACTCGGCTTCCAGCGCCGCTCAAAGACGTACCCATAATTCACTTGGCGATACCCGGTACGTTCAAATAGTTCCGCTTTTGTGATGCGCGATTATAAAAATAATTTCACAATCTGATTTACGAAAGCAATTTTTTTTTTTGTTTCCGTAATTTTCCTGATTTGCGATTGAGCGTATGAGCGAGATATTGTTGTCGTGAGACAATGCAACCGTTCGCTGGGAATACGAACGGTATCGTAAAAAATTATGTGTAATTTCCCGACAGGTTCCCACGACACCATGACTTACACGATTGAAAAGCGTAACGACGTGGGGCCGGACGAGCCCGCCTACATCCGAACGCTCGGTCGTTACTGCTCGTTCGTCGCTAAACCCATTATCCTTAATTGGTCCATTACACAACTCGACGATGTCAGACAGCAACTTAACGGCGGAATCCGATATTTGGATTTGCGCGTCGCCACGAAACCGAGTATCGGAAACATTCACTTCCTTCACGGCTTGTACGGCGCGGAAGTTAGCAAGCCGCTCGCGGACGTCGCCAATTGGCTCACCTCGCACGCGAACGAGGTCGTCATTCTGGACTTTCAGCATTTCTACGCGTTCACGAACGAGGATCATCGTCGTCTGATCGAGACGATACATCACATCTTCTACGGGAAACTGTGCCCGGTCTCGTCCAGACTCGATCAAATGACGCTGCGGTCGCTGATCGCGAGAAAGTGTCAGGTGTTCGTGATTTACAGGAACATTTGCGCGCAAAATCACTCGGATATGTGGCCGTCCGGACTCTGGCGTACCGTCTGGCCCAACACCGTCAACGTGAACGAACTGATCGATTTCCTGAACGTCGAACTGCAGAGCCGTGAGCTGGACATCGCGTTCGTGTCGCAGTGCCTGTTGACTCCGGACACGTCCTACGTTATGAAGCACTTGTGCGGCACTTTGCAGAGAGATCTGGTGCCTGTTTGCCAGAAGGCCGTTCTTCCTTGGATCAGTCAGAAACGACCCGGCCGCGGCGGCCTGAACATAGTCATAGCGGACTTCGTGTCGGACAAGAACTTTCTGTTCTGCAAAACGGTCATCGAGTGCAATATGAAACTTCTGCGCGGTCCGGACGCTTTCTAGGCCACAAAAAATTCGCACATCTCGCTTTAAACTACGTTTTACTGACGCGTCTCGCTTAAACTCTTTCTAACTAGACACGTTCACCTGATGTTCCGCAAAAGAAGTTTCACTACTTGAACTTGAGGTACATTTTCTTATTAAAGCTTATTTTATTTTATATATATATTTTGAACTCTTAAGAAGTGTCTCTTTTTGAAACTTATATACTATGCGAGCGACAGAGTTCGACCTAATGTAACGTACTCGGCTATGCATAATTTAAACTAACTATGGCACATTGTTTGGAAAACAAACACGTTTAATTATTATTACAGATATACAATAAATAATATATGTATATATATTCTCACTTTTGTGTATGTTTGGGAGATAAGTTCAAGACCAGTTTTTATATCACTCCACCTTATATAAACGGATTAAATATACAAGATCAGTAGAAGGTAATAAACACATTTGAACGAATGTACAATTGTATAATAAGGATAATAAATTATTATCACACTAGAATTACGTATCTCAAATATGGAGAATTTCAATGGAATGGTTAGTATGGATATCTTTTGAGCGTAAACGTTACTTAAACGCTAGTGTTAAAAAAAAGGAGAAACTTGTATCGATTCATCAGAATATTACGGCAAAAGAGAACTGTAATGTATCACTTCCGTGCGTGCGATTTCACACGCATGAATTTTTTTTTTATTGATTATTCTCTTTCAAACAGGAAATATCATAAATCTCTATGATATTTAAGTATATAAGCTGGCAGTAGGACAAACAAAAGTATATATATATATCTGTCGCGCAACAAACTCGTAGGATGTTGTTTTTTTTTTTTTTTTTCATGGTTGTTTGTACTTTCTTTCAATGAGTTCGATATTTCGTGCGAAATGCTATACGTATGCGTGTACGTAGTACGTGTGAAACCGATGGAATAAGTTAGCGGCGCGTTGGTATTATATTTCATAAATAAAATTTCTCGCACAAAGTACACACTTTTTCCGAAGTAACTTTACAGACGTTTCCTCGAGTATTTAACGGAGATAAATTCTGATTTTTTTTTAGAGCACGTGAAACTTGTTCGCTTGATGTCATCTCGTCACAAGGCCTTCACCTTGAGTTGCTTCATTCTAGGAGTTCGCTTCTTCGCCAGTCTTCTCTGCTCCTTTTCCTCCCACTTCCGTTGTTTGTCGGGATCCTCTTCCTGGAGGATCCTTTCTTTCTCGGCTCTTCGGCGCTCCTCACGTCGCTGCGCCGCGGCTTCCGCTCTCGCGGCGTGTGTCGTCTTCAGAAAGGCTTCCTCCACTTTCAGTCGGTTTTTATCGGCTTTAGTTTTGCCCTGTGTGTGCAAAAAACATACACATTCATGGATTTTGATTACGAATCTCGGAAAGATTATCTTTTGCGGTACAAAAACGCGTACAAACCTCTTTGGATAACTTAAAACGTCGCAGCTTATCGACTAGATACAAAGTGAGCTGAAGCAAAAGCTTCAGTTTCTCTTGGGTCTCTGCGTTAGCCGTTCGGCCTTTGAGACTTATATTCAGACCAACCAGCAGCACTTTTTTTACTCCTGGCATTGTTAACGGAGTGGTGTCTCTAAAATAAGAAAAAAGAGAACCAACTATCTCAGTTATTCTTCACTCAATACCGAGAGGTAATTAACGCATATATTTTCTAAATAACTCTGTGTACACGCATTGATTCTACTTACTCCTGCTGTTTACGCCCGCTGTACTGATCGCTGATGTGAATGTAATCTATGTAAGGTGAGAATTTCGCGAAGGCTTGAAGAACTTTGGAGTCCAGGATCGCCGATGTGGCTTCTGCGATCTCGGACATGACGAAGAAGCCCGACGGAAGACCAAACTTTTCTCCGGGCCGTTTTTCCGGACAGAACACGCTGATATCAGCCATATCTCGCACCAGGTGCATCGCTGTCCGCTTTGTAGCGACCGCTAAAACGAAATTGTCCACCTCATCTTTCGACAGCTCTACGTGTATGTGGGCTTGATCGTTTTGTGGACGTACTAACTGAGCCAGTATGGCGACCAGGTCCTGCCTCTTTATCAGTTTCAACTCGACGAGCATGGATTCGCAGCCGACGCGACCCGAACAGTAGAGATTGTACTGCGACTCGCTCTCCTTCATCAGAATATTGTCTCGCGGATTGTCGCTCGAGTTATTCGAGTGACTGAGGAGGGAAAAGTTTTCCGACAAGAGCTGCATGTGATCCGCCAGCCATTGCTCGGCGATACGAGCGTTCTTGGAACGTCCCACCATGTAATTTATGAAGTACACCACCAGCCCCGCGACCATCAGTATTTCCAAGTAAAAGCTCTCCCATCTGTCCCACGGATGCAGCGGTACCTTCGTGATTGTCAGCGTGGAGGGTTCGTCGCTCTTGGAGCCGGAACTGCCCGCGACATCCAGTCCTTCGAACTCCTCCTCGTCTTGGAAGTGATCGAACTCGCTGTCAGCGTCCACAACCAGGACGTCGTCCTCCTCGAACTCCTGACTCGTCTCTGCTTCGCGAGGTAACTCGGACACGCGTTCGGCCGATGCGATCGGCTTCTCCTCCTCGAACTCCTCGAACTCCGCGAATTCATTGTCCTCGGACACATCTTCGTGGAAATGCGCTGTAACCCACAAATTGGTGGCCACTAGTGTGATGTGCACCGCCACAAGCCACAATTTCATGTTATCTGAAACAGTAAACATTTAACAACCATATATAGTACGCGGACACAACTACGTACGTTTTGTCTTCTAATAACAACATAGTTTTTTATGGAAAAAAAAAAAAAAATCTGACACCGTTTCTGACACATAGAATTTTTATTCGCCGAAAAATTCACAGACTCGAGTGCAATGTCTCACCGGTAAATGCGTGTTATATCTGAGAGGCTCGAATACTCGTCATTGATCTCGAAGTTATCGAAGTGTCAGAAGTAAAAAGCACTGCGACACCACTGACTGCATCAGACGTAGATGACTCCGCATTGCTTCCACGCCACGAAGGTGTCTGACGTCACTTCCTCGATATGGAGAAGAGGTGTACGCCGGTTCGGAAAGCATCGTAAATATGTATGTATGCGTAATTATAATTTTATTATAATCAAGCATTTCACGTGTACCAACTGGTGACTTTATTTAATAATTTTCAAATAAAAAGTCACACGTGTATGCGCGTTTCAAACAAAAATCTACATCGTATGATGGATAAATACCAAACGGCGCGTTCGAAAAAACAAGCGAGAGAAATTGTCGCAAGCTCGTGTCGCGGGAAAATTTTTATCCTCTCTCGCGAGAATTTCATAATTTTTTTATTTACACAAAATTGCACACAGTGCAGAATGCGGTTCTTTCTCGCGCAAGAAGAACAACGCCGATCGATCGAAGGCAGAAATAAGTCGACTTTCCCGACTCGTTTTCGAACGCGTTCGATGACGGAACGAGATATCGATTCGGCGTTCCCGGCAGTCAGACAGAAAGAGAGAGACAGAGAAAGAGGAGGAGACCTGCTCGCGCACGTTTGACGTTCCTCTACGCTCGCGCGTCTCTCCTTCCTGTCAAAACAGTTATTATGCGATCGCTTTGGCGTGATCGCGCGAGTGATCGCGTATGTTTGTGCGTGTGACCGGTCGACGCACGTTTCTCGCCGAGAAAAAAAAAACAACCTTCAGAAGAGAGCGGCGGTCTCGCGCGCTACGCTGCCGCACTGGGAATCGATATGCGTGAGGAACGACGGCAACCCGTTGACAACAAATCCTTGGGTTAAAACAATGGATCAATACCGATACCTTGCGGCGGAGGGCAACTCGTAGAAACGGTAATATGAACCACACACCACGTCGTTCTTTCGGCCTTCGTCTGTAACGTAATTTGATGTAATTTATTCCGTCTGTAATTTTGTCCGATTGACGAAACACAGCTGACACCTTGCCGCAGAAAAAACTCGTCGGTCTTTTCGCTGCGGCTACGCACGTACGTACATATTTAACCCTTAACCCTTAAAAGCGACGTTAACTTATCGTGAACTTTAGCTCGCGACGTTGCGTGACGCGTGGATGAACTATTGTTTGTCGCGTTTGTTCTTTACTTTTAAGGATTATTTCAAGCGACAGACACGATTTCCGAATCCGCAACATTACACCGCTCGAATGTCACTTGATCTTTTGAGAAATAAAATCAAAAAAACGCACACAAGTGGAGATTTTTATAAGCCGTCAAATTGGATGTTTGTTCTTATTGCTAATCTTTTACAATCTATATGTCAAAGTTGAAAATAATGTGCTATTTATTTATGGAGATGTGGTTTTTTTCCAGTATCAATGTAGAGAGTCTCAAATTTGATGTGTTTTTATTGCATGTCTCTTATAATGCATACGTCAAGGTTGAAAATGATGTGCTTATTTCACACGTAATGTAGTTTTTTTCCAATATTAATGTATTCCGAATTTTAACAAGATCTTTCGTCATAAACGCGATACAGTCGAGCGCATTGAGAGGAGAAACTACAACTCGAGTTCTTTTTCTCAACACTTTATTTTCTGAAACAAAACTATAATAGATTTTAACAAAGTCACGTTAAAAGAGAAATAATACAGTTGTCCTTCAAATCAATATCCTGAGAGTCACACAGAAACACACAGTCCGAAGAGGACAATAAGATATTTGTTGAAACACAGGAAAGTCCGACAAGGGCTGACGAAATCATCCGTACTTTGCAGACGAGAGCCGCGTGCTTCGCCGGCCATGGAAAAACTACAACTGGACAACCAGCAGAAAACCTGGAAGAAAAAAAGCATGAAGTCAAGCGCGAGCGCCGAGGTGGCGACCCAGTGCGTCAAGGTGGTGGTGCGATGCCGGCCGATGGACGAGCGAGAGACCGCGCGCGGCTACACCCGCGTAGTCGACGTGTTCCCGTCCAGAGGCGTGGTCGAGGTGCGTCATCCGCGTGATGATCCAACCAGCGAGACCGTCAAGATGTTCACCTTCGACGCGGTGTACGATTGGAATTCCAGCCAGCAAGATCTGTACGAAGAAACGGTCAGGCCGCTGGTGTCGTCGATACTCGACGGTTTCAACGGCACGATCTTCGCGTATGGGCAGACCGGCACCGGGAAAACTTACACGATGGAGGGCTCGAAGATGGATCACGAAAGGCGCGGCATCATTCCGCGCTCCTTCGAGCACATATTCAATCACATCGGTCGTTCGGAGAACATGCAGTATCTCGTGAGAGCCAGTTATCTGGAGATCTATCAGGAGGAGATACGCGATTTGCTGCATCCCGATCAGAGTCTGCGTTTCGAGCTGAAAGAAAAACCGGACATCGGGGTGTACGTCAAGGATTTGTCGACCGCCGTTTGCAAAAGCGCGGCGGAGATACAGCACCTGATGAACGTGGGTAATCAAAACAGAACGATCGGCGCGACGAACATGAACGAGCACAGCTCGCGATCGCACGCGATCTTTCTCATCACGATCGAGATGGGCGGCATCGGCGACTCCTGCGGCATCAGAGTGGGACGTTTGAATCTGGTCGATCTCGCGGGCAGCGAGAGGCAGAGCAAGACCGGCGCGTCGGGAGAGCGGCTGAAAGAAGCGAGCAAGATTAATCTGAGCCTGTCGGCCTTGGGTAACGTGATCTCTGCGTTGGTGGACGGTAAAACGACTCATGTGCCGTATCGCGATTCGAAACTGACGAGACTGCTGCAGGATTCCTTAGGTGGCAACTCAAAGACCATCATGGTCGCGAACATCGGCCCGGCCAGCTACAACTACGACGAGACTCTGACGACTTTGCGATACGCCAGCCGCGCCAAGAACATCAAGAACAAGCCTAGAATAAACGAGGATCCGAAAGACGCTTTGTTGAGGCAATATCAGGAGGAAATAGGTCGATTGAAAGAGAAACTCGCGCAGAAGAGTTGCGGCATGCAACGGAAGAAAAAGAAGTCCAAAAGAAAAAAAGAAGACGAGGCGATCGACTCGGAATCCGAGACGGAAGACAGCCGCGGCGAGGACAATAAAATAGTGGAGACCGACAAGAAGCTGATAGCAGAACAGTTAAAAGCTGAGAAACAAGAAACCGAAAATCTCGTACAGAGAATAAAAGATCTCGAGAGCAAGATGCTCTGCGGCGGGAAGAACATAATCGACCACACGAACGAGCAGCAACGTGCGCTCGAACAGAAGGCGGCCGAAATCGCCGAACGCAAGAGACGCGAGGTCGAGATGCAGCAGAAGCTCGAAGACGAGGAACTGACGATGGTCGGCGTGAGAGAAACTTACACCACGTTGCAACAGGAGGTGGACGTGAAGTCCAGAAAGTTGCGCAAGTGTTTCACGAAGCTGCAGGCTCTAAAGCAGGAATTGGAAGACGTGACTAGCGACTACAACCGGGACAGACGCGATCTGGAGCAGGAGCAGCACGAGCTGATGAAGGAACTCAAGCTGAAGTATCTCATAATCGAAAATTTCATCCCCGAGGAAGAGAAGACCAAGATTCTGTCCAGAATTCAACTGGACGAGGAGGAGGACTGTTGGGTGGTGAAGGATCCCGAGCCGTCGAGCGTGGACAGTATCAAGCGCCCGACATCGATACCGGGTGCTCGAAGACCGATCTCGGAGTACGCGCGAATCGCTCACGCGATGGGACGGGGATGTCGTTACGCGGGCGAGAACATACTGAATCTGGACCTCGACATGCCGGCACGGACGACCCTGGATTATCAGGGACCCGCGATCGCGCCGACGATTCAGGCCGTTCTGGAAGAGGCGCTGCGCGACGAGGGCGACATAGACGTCGACGCTTCTAGCACGAGGCTGAGAAAACCGCGTCTGCAGTCGGCGCGCGTCAGACCGAAGAGCGTCACCAAGATGCAGCAGATTCCCGCGCCGGTCTATCCCAAGATGAGAGGCCTCGTACCGAAATAAAGAAAAAAAAAAGATGAAACAACCCCGATTTGCGCGCTTCTTTCTTTCGTTTGTAAAGAGGAATGTATATATTGTATGAATTGTGTCTCGTACTTTAATTTATTGAACAGAAAAATACGTCTTTGTAATTCTCTAGTCATTGTGCAATTCGTGAAAACATATATGATAATATCACGTATAAACAATATCGCCACGTATGTAACTGTTGTTAAATAATACGATATAAAATAGATCTTCATCAGCTGAAATCTCTCGATCCCTCGCTTCTGATCAGATCGTAAAGTTATCTTAAAGAGTGAAAGAGTTGAACACAAGCAAGTGGCAGTAGAGGAGGAGTGTGTAAGAAACTCTATTCTTCTCTTTATTTTAGTTCCTTATGATATATATATATAATCATTATATATATATAATCCCGATTATATTCGTTTTTTTTTTTATAAAAGAACAAATACTTTTAAAGCTCATATATTATAATAGATCTCGGTTAGCAAGTCTCGGTAAGGCAAGTCGCTCTTAACACTTGCTTCGCTCTCTCCCTTCTCGCGAGAAACTTAGAAATTTTATAAAACTGTTGATGAAAGATTTAACGCCAAAATTAAGCATTTGTGCGAAAAAAAACTGTATGTCTGATGAAGAGGACTGAAGGCACGTTAAAGGCACGCATGCCTTTCCATCTCTTTTTCCGCAAGATTGTTTTTCTAGAAAGATAAATTTGTTTCTGCTCGACACACACACAACACGTACGGTCCGGAATCGCGTGTGCATGCTCGTTAACCGTGATCTTATTATTAATAAAAACACTTACACAGTATACAAGTATTGCTCATTAATCAAAACTTATACAAGTAATCGTTAATAAAAAAAAAAAGAAAAAATTAACGTAGATGATGCTACACGTTCGTGCTACACTCGCGTTAGATGTTGCATTGAATGTCCTGAAATGTCGTTGGTTTAAAGTATTTTTAAAGGTGGATCTATATACATGTGTGTGTTTATTCATATTGTGTGTGTGTGTGTGTATGTGTATGTGTATGTGTGTATGTATAGAAACGGCTTTTAAACCGTTAAGTATAAAAAGCAGCAAGCTCGCCTTTGTTATCGACATTTTTTTTTTTTTTTTTTTTTTTTTTTTTATTGGAGATATACTATTATAATATTAGATATATATATATATAAACGATATATATATATATTTTTTTTTCTCACTTCGCATCAATTATGTTTAAACAATGTGCATGATACAATTCGGTTTCGTCCACAAGTTACTTACTTGTCTTACTTGCCTCTACATTAGTCGAATTCTTAACGGCATATAAAAACATTACACGTTCACTTTTTCCGTACTTAAGTGTATTCGAAAAACAAATCACTTTCAAAATATGTACACATAGAATAACACACAACCGAATGAGACTTTCACTGTACACACTAGCAGCATGAAAGCTCTCCCCTTCCTTCCACGAAGGTGGAAATAAACACTCGACGTAAATAACGTGCAAAATAATTTCCGTGTCAATGTGTTACACGCAATCGAGATACAGAAATGTCTACGTAAACAAATGCATGTATCCGGAGATCCGCGCGAGTTTGTCACGTGACGAATGAATGAATGTAATTTGTTTTTATTCGCGGCCTATGACGATGTCGATTTCGTCGCACTTGAAAAATGCACGAGGACGAGATTCGATAGTACGGATTGAATAGAAACAACGCAACGTAAAGAAAGATTACGTGATATCCGGACAACGTTCTAACATAATAAGTAACTTCTTTAGTTGCTTGACGGACACGTGTTCAAGTATATCGATTTCGATAAAAGGAATTTAATTCCTTCGGAAATTCGAGATGTGCGCGACAACGCCAAAAAATTTATGTGCAACATACCGCGCACATACGACGATCGTGAAACAAATTCGCACACATTTGACGTTGTATAACGCGAATATCTCGTTAAAGATCTCACTTTGATCAATAAAATCGCTGTTGCGACATGTAATTGTCATACGCTTGCGGCTGCTGAACGTAACCACTTGGCGCGGATTGCGACGGAGGATAAGTGCCGTAAGGCTGCTGAGGTGGAGGATATTGGTTCGCGCCGTATTGACTCTGATTGTTCATGTTGCCGTAACCTTGATAATTGTAACTATTGTCCACGTATCCCGGTGGGTTGTTAGAAAACATTTGCGTGTGTTGTTGATAATTCGAGAATTGCTGACCGGACACGTTCGGGTAGGTGGTCAGCGGTGGTTGCGTCTGCGGCCGCGGTGGCTGCTGATTGTTAGGAATGAAGTTTTGATTGTAAAAGTTCGAAACGCCGGGAGTCGGCTCGACGGAACTCGGCGCGGGCGGTGTGACAACACTGTTTGCGTTCAAAGCGTGTGACTTCGGTACAAATTTGTTCGGCAGGTCGCACATAATGTTCGCGATCAGTCGTTTGGTCTCGTTCAGTATCGTGTTCGGATCACTCGACTTAAGAGCGTCCTTTTGCTTCGTCACCGGCGAGCGCGATCTCGACTTCGACCGCGATCGCGATCGCGATCGCGACCACGATCTCGGCGATTTGGAAAACGAGCGAGACTTCTTGGCCTTCTCGCTCTCGCTCACATTCTTACTCGCGGCTTTGTAAATGTCCTCGTACGTGTAGTCGTCGTCGTCGTCGGACAGGTCTATCTTGGTTTTGGTTTTCTCGTCGTTGTCCTTCTTTTTCTGTTGCTCGTCCTCATCGTCCGCGAACATGTCCAGCTTGGGTTTCCACTTATTTCTGTCGTCTAGATTCGCTTTACGTGCGGAAAACGGGGAGACGCTCTTTCTGCCTTTAACGTACTCGACGTCTGGGCTCTGCTGTCGTGCGGGCGCTGTCACGCCTAGATTAACAAAGTCTCTCAGTTTTTCTACTCTCAAAGGATCGCTGGCCTCGAGTTTCTTCAAAAATCCTATGAGACTGTGTTGTTCTTGTGTGTTCAGATCCTTGAAAGTTTGCAACTTCGATTTCAGTTCAGCGTCCGTCAGGTTCTCCATTCTGGAGGCTGGCCGTTCCACGGGAGTGATCGGCGTAGTTGTCGGGGGTGCGGCGGTGATGGTCTCTGCTGTCGAAGTAGTGGTGGCAGTGCCACAACTCGCCAAACTCTTTACGAAGTCGGCGGTAGTGACAGGCTTTTCAGAATTTTTCGACGCCTCTGCCATGCCAACTACAGCGTTGATGAGAGTTTCCAATTCTTCTTGCGAAACATTCGTTCTTCCTTGTGCGACTAGAGCTGCGGCAATTTGCTCAGCGATAGCGACCTTGTCGACCGTACCAATACCCGGTACGCTAACTGGCTCGGATTTAATGACAGATTTTGGAGCGACTTCCACCGATCTTGAGAAGGTGGTTCTGCTGATGTAACTGGATTTGGTCGCTTCCAGAAGCTCTTTCTCGCGCTCTTTCTTTTTTTCCTCTTCCAATTTCTTTTTGCTCTCGGAAGCTTTGTGCAGCAACTTGGCGATGTTTTGTATCGCCGTTTTGGTGGCCGTGACGGCCATTTTCTCCACCATGCCCGCGAACAGCTGGCCTTTGAGCTTTTCTTTAACAGTCTCGAATAACACGCTCACTTCTTCGTCGTACAACAGCTCCTCTGCGGAATTTGGTTTTGCTTTTTCGGCCGCCAAGGCTTTCGACAGAAGAGACACTACCTTAGGACCGAGAGAACCTAATTGACCTTCGAGAGCTGTGAGCAGCCGCAACAAACCGACTATTTCGAGATCATCTTTCAACACCTCTTCCGCGACAGGCGGAGTAGGCGATTTGTCCTTCACGGGATACGGTGTTGCGTAATATATGGGTGCTCTGCCACGTGTTGCTGTTCGCGGATAATTACGAGCATATACATTTCCTCTTGTGCTCGTGTACGAAGGATATACATATTCTCGATCTCTATATTCGTGGCGATCGTAGTATTCAGACTTCAGTACTTTCGTGCCAACGTATTCTACTTCGTCGTCGCTCTCTGGGCGATGTCGACTGCGTTTCGGAGAACGTTCTCGCTCTCGTTCTCGCTCTCGTTCTCGTTCTCGCTCTCGCTCTCGTTCTCGTTCTCGCTCTCGTTCTCGTTCCCGTTCCCGTTCCCGTTCTCGGTCCCGATCTTGCTTCGGAACCCATTTTCCCGGTGGTTTATCTTCGGGCAATTCCAATCTCTTCCTGATCTCCTCTTTCCGTTGCTGCAACTGCTCGTTGTGAATCTCGCGCATCCTCTTGTTCCAAAATTCAATCCACTCCGGCTTGAAGTCATGCTTGCTCGGATCGCTACCCTCAGCCTGAAGCTCCTTATACCGTCTGTTCCAGAATTTCTTCCATTCGTCTGGATAAGACGGATGCTTCTCGGGATTCTTCTCGTGGAACTTTAACGCGCGATCTAACGTTTCCTCCGCGCGTCTGATTTGCTCGCGATACTTGTCCCATTTGTCGCGCTCCCTTAAAGGAGGCACCGAATGCGACCGTGATCGCGAGCGCGTTCGACGTCCGCGATCGTGCGAGTGACGCGAGTGTCGCGATGTGCTACGATACCTTCCCACGCTTCTCTCGGTACTTCTCTTCCTACTTCCCCGTTCCGGCGAACGAGATTTCGAGCGAGACGGCGACGGGCTGCTCGATATGCTCGAGAGCGACGATAGAGATTTAGTATCGTCCGAAGGACGTTTCGGTGATTTATTTGGTTTTTCCTCGGGTTTTGGTGTGGTCTTACGAAAGTTCGTTTTGTCCTTGTTAATTATGCGCATTTTGAAGATCCTAAAATAAGAGAAGATGTGTGACGCGTTTTCGACAGAAGTTCAATCGTTACTTAAAGTTACACTTTTCTCCTAGAGCAACGCAAAAAAAAAATTATAAAGTAAAAATATATATGTTCCGGGTGGTTTGATACATGATCAAAGAATTTTCAGATTTTAATCACATTTTGCACTAACGATCACATATTGCATTAACGAAAATTTCAGATTTTTTTTTCTAGAGAAACAATAATACATATTAAAATAATATTGATATAAAATCTACTGAAATATTTCATGCATCTTTTTATCAATCATATAATTTGTTGCTATTTACGGTTTACTTACGATTTTTCTTCCTTAGGGTCTGATTTCTTAGGCGATTTTTCCTTTTTCTTTTCTTCTTTTTTAAATTTATCATCATTCTTCTCATCATTAGAATCTTGAGAAATTAAAAGAACAAATTTTAAAAATGTGTGCCACACGTATATTATTATATGAGTAACGTATTTATTTTCTGTTATACTCACCTTTTTTTCTATTATTACCATTCATTTCTGCCATTTTTTCTTCAAAATTCGTAACCCATTTCACATCATAAACTTCCATAAACGTACACTCTGGTGTTTCCCTATATACAGGAAACAGCCAAATTGGTTTTTGTGATAAAATGTATCAAATAGATAATCAATGATTAAAAATCTCGAGACGTATGTACGTGTTATGTAAGAACATAACAAAGAGTTTAAGGAGTTTAGGAAAAAAGTGAGTTTAAATATAAAAAGGTAAGCAAAGAAAATACATTTAAAAAAAAATTAAAACTTCAATTGTTGAACAAGAAAATAGCACTACGCACAATTGTTACTTCAATCATTAAATAAACGTCCTAGACTGCACGATTTGTTTTGCAATCGGAACTGACGAACGATTCGTAATCGTAATTCGATAAGGTTTCGCGCGTGATTTTGCACTTCAACGGAGGATGACCCGAGAGAAATGTTCTCGTAACACGAGAGAACCGTTACTTCGACTTACCTAAAGTGTACGTCCTGATAGACTTTCTTGATGTACTCCATCTTATTCTTTTCGTACTGGGCTTTGTCCACCAATTGCGGTTGCATTCTTCCAAATTTCTTTTCAATCTTCTTCGCCACTAACACCAATATTTCATTGGCCCCGCGCTTATAATTAGGAGTACGCGGTAACTCCGTAATCGCTCGCGATATAGTTGGGAAGTGTCGATTGAGATAGTTGATTCGGTGATTGTAACTGGTAATGTGGGCCATTACCGTGCGCGGATCGCCACGCTTGTCGCACAAAACACACGTGTAATTCGGCTCACATGAGTCATTGTCCACTAACTCCAGCAGATATTCCAGACCGACCAGCGGTGAACTTTGATGCCGATCCAAGCTAGTCTGTATCGCCGTGGTCCGGACTATCTGATCTTCCATACCGGGTGGCACCGGTTCGCCGGGCGCCAATGTGTCGGCGATGTTCGTGGTCTGAACCGGTATCTTGCTCGTTTCCGGTCGCTTGGACCATAGCATAACTGGATACGGCCATTCGTCAAGTTTCATTTTGTGACGATTGCACATATTATGACTTATCAGTTTGTGAGCCCCGAACAAAGCAACGTTACAGATATGACACCATATATCACCGTTCTCGGTCTCAGAATAAACTGGTCTTAGTACACCATCTTCGGCGGTGACGCTGGATCGCATAATACGCTTGCGATCGTATTCTTCCTGCAGAACATAAACGATGAGTGTAAAACAGACGCGGTCTTCCGATGTCGATAATTTAGAGAATCGAATGCAACAATAGTCGCAACGCGCAAGCTGTGTTGTTAATGGAGAAAAAAATAAATTTCTAAAAGCGCATATTTGATTTTAAGCGTATATTATGAACGCTTAAAATCATTTTGAATATTTGTACAATAAATTCTAGGGGAAGGTTGCGTGATGATACTTTCTCAATTGTATTTGTACTTGCTGCATGCGTACAACTACACTAACGCGTAACAATTGTTTTTTGTTTTTGTTATATTTCACTTTTGGTTTACCTTTCCTTTTTCTTCAGATAAGTGAGGAGTACGCCCCTCAATGTCAAGATCATCAAAGTTCTGCATGGTGTGTGGTCATAAACTAGGTAAAAAAACTCCACAATATTTCCTGAAAAAATTGAAACATTTTAAGACCAAGAAGAGGCTGACGCTGAGACATCTACAAGGTCAGCAGGACATTGGATTATATAATTGCTTACAACAGGAATAATTTTCAAATGCTACAAAGCATATTACATACAGAAAACAATTTTATGCACATATACATATACATGTTGTAAGCAAATTATATTTTTGGTAATTTGTTACTTAACATTATTACTTAATTGCATTCCATGTACCACTGTTACATACGCTAATATTTAACATAATGTAAGCATTTATGAATATTGTACAACACAATTGATGTGTACAATGTCAGAGAGGTTTGTTGTAGGATATACTTAACTTTTTTTTTAAAAATTGTAACAAAACTGTCTTGTTCTTGCAATTCTAACAGAAAAAGTAGAAAATAAATTTATGTTCAATATGCACATGTGAGAAACAATACAAGATACAATTTGATGATTAATATTTCTAACAGGCTTCATATAAATTCAAAGAATTATTTTCCATACGTTAGTCATATATTGTTTCAAAGAGTTATTTTCTATATCTCTATTTTCTATTCTATGATTCTTTACCAATGCAATGATACAGACCATGTGACTAATATTTGCAAGTAATTTATATCATAAAAATAATATTTTCATTAATTTGTATTGATGTTATACAATAATTACAGAGGCAAATCTAAAGGTATCTACGCGCAAACAGATAATGTATAAGAATTACAAATGCTTTGTTGACATTGAATAAGTGATTTATTTTAGACGTATTACGATTTTTAACAATATTGCGCCTTTAACAATATTGTCATCTATTATTTTTTTTTGGTGCCGGAGCATGGACAATTCTCCAGCTACTTACCGCGAGACAATCTCTCTCAAAATCCTATTTGAAAACGTTTCACTAACTACAGAATCACAAATGCCACAGAACCAGAACTTAAACTTGAAACCGATTTTTCTCGCCGCAAATCGAGGGGCAAAGTTAAGACTCTCTTTAACTTCGCCAAAGTTGTAGCTTGACTAGCGAATTGACAGGAATGATATGCGAATGTTGTCGACCAAACGCGCAACAATAATATGCGCTTCGCAACATTCCGTTTTACGAAAAATGCACAGTTTTTGCTACGAGCTCAAACGAGAATGATCATCGTGACCAAATACAATCTAAAGTGGGAAGTGTTTTTTTTTTCCAGACTATTATTTATTTTCTCTTCGAGACTTTATTTGACACATCGCGCGAAGTCGTTCGGCGAGGAACGACGGAGGTTAGAGAGCGCTGACGTTATATATACGTAACTCGTAAATTTTTTCACAGGAAGCAAAATCGCCCGCGCAGCATCCACGAGACGAGATGAATGCTACAAAAAGCGAGAATTACTTTCACGGAAATTTTAATTGGGTCACAAAATCGAGAAGAGGCTTTTGCTTCTCTAACAGTAGCCATCGTGTATCTCTTTCCCTCTCTCTCTCTCTCTCTCTTTCCGACGTCCTCGACGTCGATGTTGAATCACGGTTATTCTCGTTACATCATGACACTCGCGAGCATTAATTGAGCTGACTTACCTAAATGACTGGGTCGTTCACTCGCTTGATGAAAAACTTTTGTCGCGCGCGTGGAATTCTAACAGTTTTCTCTCTACTTGTTTCTACTTGAATTTACGAACGGAGCGAACCATCGGAACCATCTTTCTCCGAGAGCGAGCGTGTACATGACGTACGCTCACGCTCACGGTGCATGTTGGGGTGCGTTTTAATACACGTCGTAATCATGAATGAGTTTTTGATGAATGATGCCGCGAGATCCGAATTTTTTCCCTTCTTTATTGCAACAATGACTTTATTTACAATTTGTCACAGTATTTGCATTTGATTTGTTTTCAATGTGTGAGAAAAAATTAGCCGAAAGTAAAAAAAAAAGATCTTTGTGCGAATAAGGTCGGTGCACACAAGTCGCGTGCAAAAACACAGAAAGAAACTGAAGCAAATCAATCAATCACAAGCCGGCGTTCTCCGAAACGTGGCTTGCGCGATTGGTTGATTTGCTTAAAGCCTGTCTCAAGTTTCTTTCGTATGTTCTCGGTTTTAAGTTCTGAGAGCGGCCATGAGCGCAGCTTACAATTTTTGTTTACGAGCGCCGTGATGTTCACGTGATGTTCACGTGAATGTTCACGTGAACTACACACAATTATCGACCGCTTACAGTCGGTAATTACCGTTTGTCTGAGCGACAGAAAAGCGAGACAGCCAAGATAAAGACAGAGAGAGAGAGAGAGAGAGAGAGAGAGACGGAATGTTATACGTCGCTATCACTTGATGCTAGATTATCGGAATATTCATTTACGTAGGGTATACTCAAAGGACACCGCTGGCGGCTGCCTCTCTTGTTATCCAACAAGTTAGTCTTAAATATTACATCGTCAATAAATATTATACGAACTTT